>JASTWK010000497.1:0-70000 GCA_030770225.1 Temnothorax unifasciatus | reverse complement strand
ATAACGAAAAAACGTTTTTTTAAAACGCTTTGTCAAAATAGTTACAATCTTCATAAAAATAGTTAAAATATATTCATACGTACCCACTTTATTACAATCCATAGCTATTTACTTCAAGCTATATCCCGAATACAAAATATTTACTGCAGAAAGTATGCTAATGCCGAGAAAAGATACGTGCTCTAAAAGAGACGATCAAGTTTTGACAGGTCTGCTGGCCCCTTGAATGCGCGGAGTGAGTGAGAATTGGTAGTCAATTGTTCCCTGACTATTTAGTGTTGCCAAATGGTATTTTGTTTAAATGTGGAGTGAGTTTGAGAAAATCGACTTTTGGCCGCCTAAATCGGCCAAATACCCCACTGTGCGTCGCCCCGACGCCACGATCGCGTTCGGCGATCTTCGGTTGCTTTCGGTCCCGCTCGGCGCGTTGAGACGGTTGCTGCGGTAAGCCCGTTTGCGGACTTCCTAACGTTACAATGAAGTATTAAATACGGTATGCAGTATTGGGAAAATTATTCTTTTACCACCATGTCTTATTTTATATGCTTTTCCATTAATTTTCTCGCATAACCATGATCTTATACGACTATTTGTAGTAACTACCCAGGGGAAATTGGTACATCGGATCGAAATTGAAACGACGTCTTTTAGACGTGTCTAAATGAGATCTAATTGAACGTCTACATAGACGTTCAAATCTTTGAATTTCGACGCTATCTAGATCTTAATATCGACGTCTATAAAACATCTATTAGACATCTAGTTGTTACAATGAGTGCATTCGGTACTACAACTGCTCAGTATGCATTTTACTTTGATTGGAGTGTACTAATAGATTGATTGATTGATTGATTGAGCTTTATTAGCCTTCTCGGCTATTTACATAAACTATCCTTAAATTAATTCCTCTACATGAGGTACAATATATTTTCTTAAAACAACCTAACTTCCGACGCGCGGATCTAGCTCGCGGCTGGTCAGGGTTCGGAGTAGGCGCGGAGGAAGACACAAGGCGCGGTTTAACGATTCAACGTAACAACTTTATTTCAATGTTCGGTGCTGTTCTACACGTCGTTATTAAAGACTGTTTCCGCTGAGATTACATGCGCGGTGATTTACAATTCTACGTGCGCGCGCTGAGATTACATACGCGGCTATTGCAACGGCTCGCGGTGCTGCGGTTGCGTATTACGAACGCGGATGTTACAAGTTTACGCACGCTTCGATTACATACGCGGGTGGATCGCGGCGCGCGGTGCGTTGGCGGCAACGCGGTTCGAATCGACGGTGTCGGGCGGCTGAGACGCTCAGCGAGCCCAGGGGACCCCCCTGGGCTGGATCGCCTGGATTTTGTCGAAGGGAGAGCGGTACCGTGCGGCCGAGACTCTTGGCGAGGACAGGGCGGTTCCCCGATCCTGGTTCGCGACGGTACGGCGGGTGGAAGGCCTTGTCGGACGGTTGAGACTCTCAACAAGTCCAGAGACCCTCTGGACTTATACGTGGCGGCAAGGCGAGGAGCGGTCGGGATGATAAGCCGTCGAGATATACTTCAAACGGAGGCAGAGACTCTCTTACCCCTGGACTTATCGGTGGGATTCGGAAACCGAGAGCAGCGGATGATCGGTGTGCTCGCTCACGGTGGAATAGCAACATTTAATAAATGTTGCTCGCTTATATACCCGTGGCGACGCTTCGTAATCGGTGGCGGGGATACGGGCGCGAGCGTCGCGGCGGAGCGGTGGGGCGGCCGTGGTTACGGCGCGCGGCGCGGCGCTTACGTTCGGCGATCTTCGGGCGGCCTCGGCCTTGCTCGGTGCTTCGGCTGCCGCGGTAAGTCCCTCGCGAGGACTTCTTCGCACGCGTTTCCTAATTACTTAAGATAATGGCACGCGGTGCCTTTCTGCACCGGCGGATGTTCGGCCGGGCGGTATGCGGCGGATTTCGGCCGGGAACAATGCCGTTACGGGGCGCATTGTTACACTCTTAACCTACGTTTGAATGGCACAATTCTTTGGCATAATTTCTATCGGTAGGGAGTTGTACATATTCAGACCTTCAAAAAATAGACTTTTCTGTGCACTTCTCGTCCTGCGATATTGAATTCTAATATTCTCAGCCTGCCTCGTTTGCCGTCCACTCACATCTCCTACTATTTCTATCCTATTACTTAAATGTTTTGGCATTATGCCTCTTACTATCTTAAAAATAATTTTTTAATAATTTACATTATATCCCGAGAAAAAATAATTTTAACTAATTATATGTGATTATATATTATTGTTTATATGATCAGATCCGAAAATTGGCCAGGTCTAACCATGCATGCTCATGCAAAGTCATATAGACGGTCATATCTATTCATATATGACCATTAAAATAATCACATCTATTCATATATGAGTCACGCATTGTAATCCGTTTATTACGGATCAATTCGATATTCATAATGAATCACTGAAATTCATAATGATTTATATTTTATTCTTAACTGCTTTACTGTCGAGAATCTCAAAATGTTTTATCATTTGGAAACGAATTCAAAAGTTAAACACATAATTTCTGTAAAAGAAAGTGGAGATTTTATGTTATTTAAACTTAAGGATATTAAGTCAATCTGTCACGTTCTGAAGTCGGTGATTATGTATGTGAACGACCGAATATTGTTAAACAAATATGGTGAATAAAATGATTTTTATAATAATATAATAATATAATATTTTATTATATATAATAAAAACCCATTATATTCGATAATTTTGTATTTTATAATGTAGTAAATATAATTATTTAACATGCTTATTATTATCATAAATATTTGTGAGAATATATTTAATTTATTACGTTTATTTGAAAATACAATAAAATGTATAATAAAAATATATTTGGAAAAGCTTCAATAAACAATGAGGTATGTATATATGGAGGGGTGACTCTATATACGCGAGGCAACGCAGTTGCAAGTATCTCGAGATTTTGAGATCTCGATATATATTGTCATACATGAATTCATATACAGTCAGGCTTGATTAGATCTAATCATATATGAATCTGTACGTACTCATACGAATTAGAATATATTAGTCACATCAGCATAAAAATGGTCAGATCTAAATACGCACAATTATATATGAATATATATCTAGTTATATATAAATTCACATATAGTCAGGTGCGAGTTCATATTAGCTTGTCATGATTAGATAGAATCATACATAGATTTAAATATAGTCATATATTAATTCATATACAGTCAGATATGAGTCAGGCTTGATTAGATCTAATCATATATGAATCTGTATCTACTCATACGAATTAGAATATATTAGTCCTATCAGTCTAGGAATGGTCAGATCTAATCATATATGGATCCATATATAATCATACAAGGAGCAAGATGTAAATATACATGATCAAAAATATACCCATATATATTCATTTATGGTTCTATACATAATCATATACAATTATATATGATTAGTCAAAATTATTTTTTCTCGGGTACATTAGCCTCTGTCTTGTAGATATACATACGATAGA
The DNA here is from genome assembly GCA_030770225.1 of Temnothorax unifasciatus. Classification (NCBI taxonomy): domain Eukaryota; kingdom Metazoa; phylum Arthropoda; class Insecta; order Hymenoptera; family Formicidae; genus Temnothorax; species Temnothorax unifasciatus. The sequence continues at coordinate 66,463 of JASTWK010000497.1, read as the reverse complement.
TGTAAAAGAATATTGTTTTTTAATTTTTTGTACATAACCTCTCTCTCTCTCTCTCTCTCTCTCTCTCTCTCTCTCTCGGCGTAAGTATCTGTGCTGTCACGCTGTACTCTTGCTCCTGCTTTGAGTTGATCTGTTTTCTGCCGTGAGTTGCCTTCGGGCCTTTTTGTTGCAGATTTATGCAAGGCTTTTGTTGCTTGTCACGCGCCTTATTCGCTTTTTTGGAGATTTCCACCTGATTCCGAGTATTTTCATCATATGCTTCATTTCTCATTCTAACCTCGTTCTTGGAATCATCGTGGTATTCTCGAAATTACCGGTGTAAAATGCCGACCCCTACTGCGCATGCGCCTGTTTTGTTGATCTGCTCTTTCTACACCTCACTTTTCTCGGGTCCACGGTTGTATATACAGGTTGGATAACTCCCCGCTTTTTTAGTGGTGGGGGAAGGTCCGCTAAGCGGTCCTGTTTTCTAGTTCTGATTGCTACCGCGAGAGTTGTTGTTACTATTGGGGAGGTAGTGGCAGCGATAATATTGCATTTAAAGAACAAATTATTTTAGTATATTTATCTCAGCAATAAGTTTTTTATTAACATCGTATTTCTTGTACTTGCGAATTATAAACGCATCGTCAAAATGTTTTTCACATATGAAATAAGACGCTTTCAAATTCTTGATTTCAGGTAACGCCGCTGCCCATTTCTTTCTCTCGATTTCGTTCAACGGCACTTTAAACATTGATCGTTTTATTATCTTGTGCAGCACATTACATTTGGGTACAGCACAGGCTTTCCCCATTTTTATCTCTTCACCCACAAGAATATCAGTGATTACGGTTACACATAACCACGACATAACACAAACAGATCACGGTATCACGGTAACGCGCCAAACTTCAAAAAAGACTCCCCAATCGCTGCGAATCACACGGTTATAAAGAGAAACACAAAACAGAAACGTTAGCGGACTCTTCTCCCACCACCAAAGTTATCCAACCTGTATATACAACCGTGCTCGGGTCTGACGTGTGCACGTGGCTATCTGATCGCCGCCTGCTGTGATCTGCATGGACTGCCTTGGTCTCGTCTGATTGGTTGTAGCGTGGCGCCGGTGGTGATTTTCTGGTAATATTACGTCTAGTGACACCGTTGCGATCCTCGCGCTCTTGTGACTAGTTTATAGTTACATAGTTTATTCTGCGATACTCATGCAGCGCGAGCGAGTGTGTGCCAAGTGTACTAAAACAATCGCCGGTCAATCTGTCTCTTGTAGCGTGTGCGCTAAGGAGTTTCACCCGGGGTGCGTCAAGTCGTATCTCGCTACCTGCTAGTGAGTGCTGTGCGCGACTGCCAGCCATGTTGTCAGCGCCTGGTGTGACGCAGGTTTCTCGGACCGCCGTGGTGCAGCCTTGCCGGCTGCGGGGAGAGTTGCTCCCCAAGGAGCACAATCTCCAACAACAGATGCACTGCTTCAGTCGATCTTGACAAAGATCGACGATGCAGACAAGAAGTCCACCGCTGCGTTTGAGAAATCCGACAAGAAGATATCCGCATTTATAAGCCGTCAAGAAGCGGTCAATGCTGACTTTGCGCTAAAGCTAAATCAACTACCTGAAATTTTAAAATTGATTGCGGGCCATGATGAAAGAATTGCGGCGTTGGAGGCTCGGAGTGCGGAGCTGCTGAGCGCCCAGCATGTCGGTCGCGAGTTGTCTGCTGCATCGCGGGTGTCTAGAGCGTCGGACATTATCATCTCTGGTATTCCGTGTTCCTTCACCGACACATCTAGAGAGCTTGTTGAAAGTGTTTTTTGCGTGCTCGGAGTCCCTCAGCTAGTTTCCGACGTTCTAGAGACCCGTGATGTGGCCGGGCGTGATGCATCCGCGGTGCGTGATGCGGCATCGGGCTCTGTTTTGACCATTGATCCTCAGACTGACGCCGCTGGTCCCAGACGATCAATTATTGTTACACTCAAGTCGCGCGAGATTTGCGACCATATTCTCAGGGTTACGCGCGGCAAACGCCGACTCACTGTTAATGACGTTTTCTCTATGAGCATACCCGGTAACATTTATGTTAATGAATTACTTCCGTCTCTAACTTATAAATTATTGCGTCTTGCGAGAGTCAGGGCTAAACAGCTGCCGTTTAAGCATGTGTGGTGTAGGGACGGACAAATTTTCGTCCGCAAGGACTAAGGTCTACCTCCTATCTTGATTACCACCGAGGCTGATCTCGACGGGCTTCAATGACCTGTCGTCGCGGATGTTGTTGCTGCTTCGTGCAGTCATCTCAAGATAGCTTGCTTTAATGCCTGCTCTCTACCTGCCCATCTAGAGTCAATCCAGGCCTTCTTAGCGTCTAATTTTTTTCACGTTATTTCTATTTCTGAGACCTGACTTCACTCACACATTTCAGATGAACTTTCCAGCAAACGCAAAAGGATTAAAAGATATTAAAATTTTTTAATACCTTTGAATCCCTTTTTTGGCGGAATTAGGTGAAATTAGATGGGATTCGAAATGAGATGGTCCAATCCCATTGAATCTAAAAAAGAAATTTTTAATTCCATCCAATCCTACACGCAGAAATTTTTTTTTTGAAAATATAAGTATACACGAATGAAGTAAATACCATACTAATCTTGCACAGCTAGAATATAATCATAATATGCAAAAGATTTCAAGATAGTATAGGAAAATTTAGAGAGCAAAGAATAAAACTATACGCAGTTTATCCCGAATATGGCTGATTGACAAAAAACTTATAAGTAAGCTGTAGCGGTCAGCTGTCCGCCACGAGCGAACTTGAGAACGCTCTGCCGAGCTGCCCTAGATATAGAGGTCGATGTTGAACCTTAATTGCGCGAAAGTATACCAGCGATGCGCCGCGTAGCGGGCGCGAGCCGGACCCTCTCGTCGCGCAAACCCGCGTTGCCGCTCGCACCGCGCGCCTTCCGTCGTCCACGATCGTGTGCAATCAAGTGGCCTCCGCGTAAGCGAGTTGCGCCGAGCTCCGGGCTCCGGGGAGTCCGGAGGAACGACGGGGAAACCGTATGCGTCGTGTTTATCGTCGTTATTTGCGAATGTTTACAGCTGGCATGTTAAATGGCAATGAACATGGAAGTGGCGGAGGTGTCCGGGGTGGCGTCCGACGACTGTCAAGGATGCCTTTGTATTTAAGATGAAATGGGGTACTATAAATTTTTCTGATTTTGTGAATTATCTACCCATCTTTCCATCAGTTAGGACCCTACAAAGAACGGTAGAACATATTTGGTTTGAAAGTGGCATCTTAGATGAGGTCTTCGACATGCTCAAATGTGCAGTAAAAAATATGACTAAAAATGAAAGAGATTGTATGATTGTTGCAGACGAAATGGCAATTAAAGCTGGATTAGTGTTTGATCCTTCAACTAAAAAAATGATAGGAAATTGCACCTTTCCTTCTCATGTTGGACCAGCTAAAAAGGTCCTTGTCATCATGTGTGGAGGAATTAGTAGACGATGGAAAGTTGCTGTGGCTTATTTTTTTACTGGGAAGGAAGGACCCAAAATAATGGATAAAAAGTGTGGCAGTGGCAGTGTCTTCAAGGATATAATACTGAAAGTCATAGACAAGTGTGAAAAAATAGGGCTGAAAGTTCACTCAATTACAACTGACATGGGGTGTGAAAATAGAGCCATGTGGAATGTTTAGTATTGGTTGCACACGTGAATCTGATGCTGTAGTCAGCATACAGCATCCAGTTAAAACAGAGGATAGATTTTACTTTATACCAGATCCAGTACACTTATTCAAAAATATCTTAACTATGCTTGAAAGCAACAAAATTATTTATCTTCCTTATGACTTTCTTGTTTCTGAGAAATTAACGGATCTAGTAGTTAATATCCAACATATAGATGACGTGTTAGAGTTCGAATTACAATTTGAAATGAAGATAGCTTACAGATTAAAAAAGACTAAGGTAGAAATTCATACGAAAAGATGAAAGTTGGAACGGCCCGGTCAGTCTTCAATCGACGAACCGAGATTGCGCTGAAAAAATATGCTGAACGTACTGGTAAAGACACTTATAGGACCACTGCTTCTTTTATTAGATTAGTGAGCCATTGGTTTAATATAATGTCAAACAGATCATCGAAGCTGGCTCTTGGTCTGTTGAACAAGAAAGCATATGAAGAAACAATGGACCACATCAAGAAAACTGCTTATGTATTTCGTTTTATGATAGTATACCTCGCCGGGGGCCCAGTGCGGACCCGCAACCCTCGCGAGCGAATCGTCGCCGTCGCCGTCACCGTCGCCGTCGCGTCGCCGCGCGTCGGCGACGACGCAACGGCCGAGGAACCCGTCGACGCGCGACGGCCGAGGGACCCGTCGACGCGCGAACGACGACGAGCGACGGCGCCGCGAATTCAATGGTATTCATTTTATTGTCAGAATAGACGGAATTCAATGGAATTCAATACGGAAATTTTTAATTCCTAGTTTGGCATTCAATGGTATTCATTTCATTAACGGAATCAATGGTATTCAATGGAATTCATGACGAAACTTTCCAATCCCTAACCTGGCATTTAGTAGTATTCATTTCGTTACGTTTTTGTGTCGGAATTGAATGGGATTCAAAAAAGACAAATTCTTTTCAAAATATGGAATTCCATGATATTGAAACTATTTCAATCCCTTTTTTGGACAAAATGGAATTCGGAAAGTCCTTAATTGAATTCCTGGCAATCCCGTTTTAATTTTTTTCAATTTTTTTTCGTTTGCTGGGTTGTGCGTATTCCAGGATATTATCTATTACGGGCAGATAGAGAGGGCAGAGAGGGGGGCGAAGTGGCTTGTTATATTCATGATTCGTTGCGCGCGCGGGTTTTAGCGTCGTCGCCCTCCGCCTTCTCGAATGAGCCCGAATTTCTCATTCTCGACATTCGGTGCAATTCTGGTGGGCTACTTTTGTTTACTTCTATGTATCGTAGACCAAGAGGTAGTAACTTTAGTAAATACGTTGACACCCTTACCACATATATGCATAATTTCAAAAACATAATCATTACGGGCGACCTAAACTGCAATCTCCTTGTTCCATCATATGAATTTAATCACTTCAGGAGTATAGTCTCGCAACTGTCGCTCAATATAATTGATTCGCAATCGACTTTTCACACCTCTTCCTCTGACTCATTGTTGGATGTTTTTATTGTTGACAGCTTGAAGGTTTTATCGTTTTGTAAGTCGGATGCTCCCTTTATTAATGGCCATGATCGCAGTTAACTTACTCATTTGAAGTTTCGTCCTTTAAGAGTCGTACTCTTGTTCGGCGTAGCTTTAAAAAATTTGATAAACATAGATTCACAGGAACTCTCACCTCCATGTTATCTTCATCCTTCACGCATGATTTTAGCCAGATGAGTCTTGGCGAGTCGGACATTGATGATTTTCTGAACACTATCACCAACGATATTACTGCTAGCCTGGATCTATATGCTCCTATCCACACTTTTTGCGTAACTTGTTCGTCCGCGCCTTGGCTTACCGCTGCCCTTGCTAGTAGAATCCGGCATCGTAACTGGCTCTATAATGCTGCTCGTAGGTCTGGCAACATCCTTGATCTTTATATCTACAGGCTCTTCAGGAACACTCTTACGCAGGACTTAAGAAAAGCTAAAGAGCACTTTCACATGGATAGATTGAGCGCAATTTCTGATCCTGCTAAGATGTGGCGTGAGCTTGCCAGCCTTGGTCTTATTGAATCACCTCTTTCTTTACACCTAAATTTCTTTTCACGTGATCTTCTAAACGCCCATTATGCCTCCATCTCCAATTGCTATCCTTCTTGTCCTTAATCACAATTTTCTAATATCATTCTATCCATAGTGCCTGATCAACCACATTTCAGTTTTTCTCAATTATCGTATGATAATTTAAGCTCCTTAATAGTCTCTCCATCTTCTGCCTCTTTTGCCTCGGGCTATGATCAGTTACCTCAGTTTGTCATTGCCTTGGCCTTGCCTCATATCGGCAATCTCTTAACTTCATTTTTCAATTATTGTCTTAAATTGGGTCATTTCCCATCTCTATGGAAGCGAGCTATTGTGCGTCCTCTGTCCAAAGTCAAATCACTTGTTTCCTCTTCGGATACGAGACCTATCGCCAATTTGTATGAACTTTCCAAGTTGTTCGAGAAAATATTGCATAAACAAATAATGGACTATATCAACTCCAATCATGTTCTTGACGATCGACAGTCAGGATACCGTAAGGATTACTTCACCCAGTCTGCTCTTTTAAGAATAATTCATGACATCATGAGTGGTCTTGACGTGGGCGAGGTTCTCTAATTCTGGTCCTTTTTGATTTCAGTAAAGCCTTCGACACGGTCTCTCATCTTTTATTGTTAACTAAACTCAGGAGAGACTGGGATTTTCTGACTTAGCCCTAAAATTAATTTTTTCCTTACGGGTCGCTCTCAAGCGGTTGTTGATCTTGAAGGCATTTTCTCGGATTGGCTATTTGTCACTTCCGGTGTTCCTCAGAGTCCTTTTCTTTTCTCCTTTTTCATTAACGACATTGGCGCTTTTCTCAGGTTCACTGAGCACATAATTTTTGCCGACGATACACAGATATATCATAGGTGCCTCTTTAGCCAATTGAATACTGCTTTGCAGCTAGTGGCACATGACGTTAGTGTTATTTTTGAATTTGCTGCAGCTAACGGGTTGTCTCTTAATCTTAGCAAATCTAAGGTTTTGATTCTTGGCAGCAGGCGTTACGTGCGGCAGTTAAATCTTAAAGACCTCTTAACTCTGTCAATGGCACCCCCATTCCGTTCGTCGATGAGGCGCGAAACTTGGGTGTTATCATGTGCTCCGACCTTTTCTGGGATAGCCATGTCTCTCATGTTTCCAGGAGGACACTTTGTGCTCTATAAACTTAAATTTCACAAAAATTCCTTATCGCTTCAACTGCGGGTAAAACTGGTGAAGTGGTGACCGCTTTGATTTGGCCCCTATTGGATTACTGTTGTCTCGTTTACAACGACGTTACTTATGAGCTTAACACCAAATTGCAACGACTTATTAATTGCACAATTTGGTTTATTTTCAATTTAAGACGTGACGAACACATTACACCATACCGACATCGACTTGGGTGGTTGTCAGTAAAAAATAGACGCCTATACTTTCTTGGTATAGAAATGTTCAAAATATTCCATAATATTTCTCCTAGCTATCTCTCCGAAATCTTTACCAAACCAGATCCCTCTATTAGACAGTCGTCACGGTTAACACAGCCGCACTTTTTTCACCTTCCCAACCATAGAACAGAGTCCTATCACAGGTCCTTCCATCTTGCGGGAGTTTATTTGTGGAACTCGTTCCCTAATGACGTAGTGTCGTCATCGTCCATCACCGAATTTAAGAGCAAGCTCCACAACCATTTTTTCTCGCTCGAGCTGTCTATTCAGCGTACAGTTCAAGCATAATTGTTTTAGGGGTGTCATGTTACTGCATTAATAATTAAACTAGTCTTAAGTTCTGCTTAGTTTTTGCGTTTTGCCTCCTGTATATATTAATTCGCTATATCTACGAAGTTATCAATTTATTCTCTACGAATTTATTATTTGGTTATATCTAGTCTTAAGTTCTAATGCTTAATTTTTGCGTTTTGTCTTATCAATTAGTTATATCGACTGCGTCTTTGTGGCATCCCTCGCGAAGAATGAGTAGCATCTAATCTGTATATTTCTTTCCTTTCTATGCATCTGCTTCGTCCTTCGCTGGGGGTGTATCACTAGCTTTTATACTGGCAATCAGTTCCTTTGCGGAGTTATTAGCTTCATCCGTTATCTTTTACCTTTATTTTCTTTTATACTTATATATTTTCTATTTCTATTTTTATTTGCTGCTGTTTGCTGTCGACAGCTGCTACAATGTTTTTCCGTGTTTTTGTTTGTATTTTGTTTATGCATTGTTATTCACTATTTGCCTAAAGTCTTGACTATGACATAATAAAAATCAATCAATCAATCAATCAATCTCTCTCTCTCTCTCTCTCTCTTTCTCTCTCTCTCTCTCCCATTCGTTGTACAAGCTGAAATTCAACAGGAACTCTCTTTCCACGGAACTTAGAATCAAGCTGGTAATGACTTTGGTGCTACCTCACTTAGATTACTGCTGCCTTGTTTATCATAGCTTGAGTAAAGAACTTAATCTGAAATTACAAAGACTTGTAAATAGTTGCATCAGATTTATGTTTGATTTGCGGAGGGACGACCATGTAACGCAATATAGACGACGCCTTGGGTGGCTTTCTGTGCAGAATAGAAGACTGTATTTTCTTGGCTGTCAGATGTTTCGAATCATGTATATGGGCTCGCCAACATATTTGAGCGAACTTTTTGCCCCACTTGATCCATCTCTAAGAAGATCTAATTGACTAGCTAATTCTTCCATGCAAACATTTCATATTCCAGCCTTCAGAACTGAAACGTATAAAAGTTCCTTTCAGATATCGGGCATCTATTTCTGGCACTCTCTTCCAAGTAATATTACGTCAGCAACTACTTTCGCTACTTTCAAGAGTCTTCTTCGCTCTTACTTGTTTTCAGCTGAATTCAAATGTTTAGGTTTTTATCTAATTTTTATCTCCTCTAGTTATTAGCTTTTTCCTTAGTGTTAACTGTGTTTAGTTCTAAGTTGCGTCTAAATTAATCTTATTCTGTGGTACTTTTTTTTCCTAGTATTAAGTTGCGTTTAGTTTTAAGTTGCGTGTATACTAGTCAATGTGTAATTTAGTTTATTTCTTGTACTATAATTATGTCATGTTATCCTTGCTCTTTAGCAGCGCTTGGGCATAAATATATTAATCAATCAATCAATCTCTCTCTCTTTCTCTCTCTCTCTCTCTCTCTCTCTCGCACACTCTCAAACGCCCTAAGCTCCTCCAGTCCTCCACCCGCTTCTCCGGCCAGCCGAAATCACATTCACGCTCACCCGTGTCATTCTCACGCACACCGGAAACGGAAGTCCCCGATTGTTTTCTATGTTACCGGCCTTGTATCTGTCCTTGTATACACAAGGATATAAACAAGGATAGACAAGAAGTTTGTTCGCGTCGCATACTCCAACAAACACCAAGAGCACTTTGATCACGGATAAAAGGTGGCGATTGGAGCAGATGAGTGGAGTGATTAGGAGCATGGTGGGGCATGCGACGCGAACAAACCTAAAGTTATGGTACACACACATACGCACGAATCGTAGTATATACTATACTCTTATATTAGACTCCTAATCTCGATTTGAAGGATTCGAAAATGTTCTTTCGTGTATTTTGACCCCAGGGAACTTGTTCGTACAAACTGTGCAACTGTTATATGAAGTACATGTTATGATGAGTTGATAGCTTGTTTACAACTTGAGACGCCATATTGAGATAAAAGTAGGCAAAAAAATCTGTAAAGAGTGATCACAAATGTATAGAGGCAAATGGCCCCATTTTTTTCGCATTCGATTTTGGTCATAAAATAGGTACCAAACGAAAGGTCTCGTCAATCTGACTACAGATATGTCAGTCTCAAAGTGTACCTATTTATCGTTCTAGAGATATCGGGCTCCAAAAATTCCAAAACCAATAAATGGTGCCTGTTATGAACGTTCTCGGTAATGTCAATCTCGGAGTAGGATATCGGATCAGTACGGAGAGAATAATCTTTATTGTCCTTTCGAGGAGACCGATAGCTTTCGTGGTCTCTGCGCTACTGGTTTCACCGGGCGAGCGCTCCCCCCTCTAGCTCGCGCCTTTTGTTTACACGCGCGATGCCCCGAGCGCATTTCTTCTATTTTTCCAGGAAGCGCCACTGGCCAGTCAATTAAAAATTATGCAAGAAATGAGCTTTTCACAACACCTCCACGGAAAGCGGCCAATTTCACGCCAGGACGGAATAGCGAGCGGAAAGTAACCACTTTATTCTTCCCTAGGGAGGAAAGTAACAACACGTGTGATTTGCCGCCCTCGCCTTCGGCTCGGCAGCCGAATGCGTTTGATTAGCCAGTGGCGCTATTTATTGGTTTTGGAATTTTTGGAGCCCGATATCTCTGGAAGGGTAAATAGGTACACTCTGAGACTAACATATCTGTAATCAGCTTGACGAGACCTTTCGTTTGGTACCTATTTTATGACCAAAATTGAATGCGAAAAAAATGGGGCCGATCTTGTGATCACTCTTTGTAATTATTTCTGGTTTTCCATATAAAAAAGAGTTCCCTGGAATCATTGATATATGTACTGCAATTGTGGAGAAGCATTTTTAATTCTGTCAAATTAATGTGAAGAAAGACTTAAACTACGCAAATGGTAATTTTGTCGGTAATACAGACGGCTATAGAATCCTCTTAATAAAAAAACTGATTATATAAAAAGATTGTTTTTTTCTTTTACTAACTTTTTCGAAAAATTATATCGGTGAGAAAATTTTTATAATAAATTTAATTTCTAGGAAAATACCATTTGGTTAATAAAAATGGTCGTATTGAAAAGAGTATCGATGCCCACAAAGGTGCGACCACAGTAGGTAAATGGAGTACTGATGGTTCTGCATTATTGACAGGTACGACATTATCTTGTTGTTATTAATTCATTGTTTCAAAATATATAATGTCGATTGTAGCTGGTGAGGATGGGTTAATCAAGATTTGGTCTCGCAGTGGTATGCTTCGATCTACATTAGTAAAAGCAAGCCTTCCTATATTAACATCAAGCTGGAGTCCTGACTGTTCAATGATATTATATTCTCAGGGTGGAAATTTACTCCTTCAGTCATTTAATTCTAACTCCAAACCGGTCAAGGTATGTTAAACATTTTCTTGTTTTACTTCATATATTATATTATATTTAGAGATTGTTGTAGAAAATGTTAGTTCCTTTGCAATAAATTATCAATGATGGTTATACTTTGTTTGTTAGTGGACTGTATAATTAAGTTCTTTTGTCGTTCTACTGCGATCACTTAACGCTCGCAAATCATATTATACGTATCGTATTAATTGTACTGTAAGACTGTGTCTTTCTGACCTCTTGTTGAGTATTTATAAGAGTAGGGGAGTAAGGGTAGTTCAAGCAATACCCCTACTAAGCGTCATTCCTACCTAATTGTTCGTTCAAACGAATATCAAAACAATATCGTCGCGTACATAAATTATCGCTCGCTTTCACGATTGTCTTACATTAATCTTATACAAAGATGTATTATATTATATTATATTACATTATATTTATTACACGTTATTATATTACATTATACTTCCCGCCTCGTTTTCGGGATTAATAAATGTAGTAATGTCATTTACTGCCAGGAGTCGCCACAATCTTCAGAGTTCAAAAAAGGACCGCTAGATTCTTCGTCTCTTCTCATGCATGCTTTATATTGTTTTTTGTGCTCGTTGTCGTTGCACGTACAGAGTTCGTTTTCACGAAAAATCAAAGTTCTGTCTTTTTCCCCGCCAAAGAATGGAAAAATTACGGAAAAGAAAGCATTCGTTGAATGAAGACAGCATGGAAAAAATTCTACGCAAATTAGAGAAAGTAGAGAACACGGTCTCGCGACTATCGAGACAGGATTCCGGCAAAGTACATTACGATCGGAGATCCCCTTCTCCCAATACATTGATTAGTAAGAAGAACAGTTTTCCTAAGCTCTTAAAGTCGGTTGAGCTCACTTATAAAATGAGACATATACCGGACGTCGAGCCTATTTGTTGGTTAGAATCCATGCACAGGATGGAACAAATACCAAACATGAAGTCTGTATAAAGTACAGATTTTCATTTCCTTTTCAACAATGCTCTCGTTTTATTTAGTAACCCTTACAGAGGAAAAGGCAGATAAAGAGAACGATGAGATCGTAAATTATTTACCTCCAGAGGAGATGGAAACAAGGAGCTGTCATCAGTCCCAACCCAACCACTAAACGAGGAAATATTAAAAATCCTCGGGAAAGATCTAGCTTTACCTTCCAATCCAGAACAAAATATGCATCCGGATCTGGCCTCGAGATGAAAGTTTGTTTTGTCCAAAGACTTTCCAAAAAAAGTAAAAAAAGAAATTCTTGATAAATACTCCCGAAAAGGTATTTGCTGTCTAGAGGCGCCGAAGTTAAACCCAGAAATAAAAGCCTCACTAAATGAAACATCTTTAAAACGAGATGATCATTTCTGTGACTCGCAAAACTTAGCGGGATTGGTCTTGTCAGCCTTGAGTTTGGCGCTCACAGAGCTTCTTTCAAAAGACGAGGCGATAGACAATCTAAAGTTCGTGGAATACATTTCCGATGCCGGAAAGCTCATTGCAGAACTACACCACAAGGAATCAGTTGCACGAAAAGCATATATTCTTCCTGGATTACAGAAGAATACAAAAACGTTACTCGAGAATACAGATATCGGACCGCTCCTCTTTGGTGAAAAATTGGGGAAAAAACTCAAGGAAGCAAGATTATTTAAAAAAATGGGAAAGGAACTTAAAACACAGGTTCCGCTGAAAAAACCTCTCAAAAAGTCAAATTTTTTAAACCAGAAGAGCTCGTCAGAGAAAAATCAGGAGACATCTCAGACGAAGGCTCAACATCAGGCAAGGTCCACTGTCTCCCAGAAATCCAGACAGGCATCATCTCGTTAGTACAGTCAAAATCGACAGGCCAACAAGACGTCAACCTATTACAAACGGTAGAGGTACGGATCGCCGGCAGATTAAATAATTTTCGGAAAAATTTCCAACGTATTACAAGAGACACCTTTGTTTTACAAGCCATAAACGTCTAAATATAGAATTCCATTTGTTTCAACTCCTAAACAAGCTGCCATTCTCTCTAGCAGAGAATGGTCCAAAAAAGAAAAATTCTGGATTAAAACAGAGGTTGAGAAGTTGCAACAAATGGGTGCAATAGAACCATGTTCCTCTACCGAGGGTCAGTTTATTTCACCGTATTTTCTAGTCGACAAACCGAACGGCTAATTGTAAGTATATTTTAGACAAAATAATTTTATAAATAACACAGGCACACACAAAAAAAAGTGTTTTGTCCGAGACACTACACTAGTGTATTCCCATGTATTTTTTCCCGCTGAATCCGAATCCGAAGTCAGAATTTTCAGATTGGCTCAAATTTATAAGAAATTTTGAGCAGTTTTTTGAGGTTCTCTCATAAATTTCAGCCAATCTGACAATTCTGACTTCCGATTCGGATTCAGCAGGAAAAAAATACATGGGAATACACTAGTGTAGTGTCTCGGCCAAAACATTTTTTTTGTGTGCCTGTGCAATTTAAGGATACGTCATAAATTTGAGCCAATCTGACAATTCTGACTTCGGATTCGGATTCAGCGGGAAAAAATACATGAGAATACACTAGTGTAGTGTCTCAGCCAAAAAAACACTTTTTTTGTGTGCCTGTGTAATATTAGACAAATAATAATAGTATATTGTGCACCAAGGGGCGAAAGTAGCGTTTTTCAGACGAGTGTGAAGTTTGCCGCCCGAGCCGAAGGCGAGGGCGGCGAATCACACGAGTCTGAAAAAGCTTTCGCCCCGAGGTGCCGCACGATATTTTTCACAATACCTTTACGGAAAATTCGACTTCCATGCCTAGAGAGAGGCGAGAGTGGTCAATTTCAAGCCAGGGTTTATTTTCCTCCCTAGGAAGTGGTTACTTTCCTCCCTAGGGCGGAAAGTGATTACTTTCCACCCGCTAAACAGGGAGGAAAGTGGTTACTTTCCGCCCGCTATGCCGCCCTGGCGTGAAATTGGCCGCTTTCGCCCCTCTCTACAGGCATGGAAAGTCGAACTTTCCGTGGAGGTGTTGTAAAAAAATATTTATTTTAAAAACACAAAAAAAAATAAATATAATGGCATGAAAAAAAAGTGAAATCAAAGTATTATTCCAAATATGTTTATTAGAGCAAGTGTTAGTAGGGCGTATTGAAGAACACACAGGAATACACACAGCAGGATATATTTATTGCTTGAACGCTGTGAGACAAAAGTGACGTGTATACTGTAAAGGCGCGAAGAAGAAGCGACTGTAGGCAAAAGTATAAACGTAATTAGATAGTAGATAGCGCTTCGGGCGCTCTAAGGTGATTGGACCGTGAACATAACCGTGAATATACATATAATAGATGATTTGATCTCGAACATATACATAAAGCACGGAACTTGTATCCTTAGCACTCTCCCTCAATTTCGTGAGTGCATGGCTGGATCTTCAGTAGGACCAATCCCCATGGTTTCGCAGCAGTCCTCGTGTTTAGGTGATGAAAGTGCTTTTGTAAGCATATCCGCTGCCATTTCTTCAGTAGGAAGGTATTTTAGTTGAATCGTCCCTCCGGACAAGGCTTCACGAATGAAATGACAACGAATGTCAATATGTTTTGATCTGGCGTGATGAATAGGATTTTGAGCCAAATGGGCAGCGCCCATGTTGTCGTTGTAAAGGGTAACAGTGGCTAAATCTTTGAGGCCTAGTTCTTTCAAAAATTGCACGAGGTAAACCGCTTCTTTGGCTGCATCGGTGAGTCCCAGATATTCGGCCTCCGTGGATGACAATGCGACCGTACGCTGTTTCCTTGATCCCCATGAGATTGCGGCGCCAGCAAGAACGAATGTCATGCCGGTGTATGACTTCCTGTCAATTCTGCAATTTCCCCAATCGGCGTCAACATAGCCTATTAATCCTTCGTTGTCTCTGGTGTAATTGAGACCATAACTGATGGTACCCTTCAAATATTTTAACAAGCGCTTTGCGGCTGACCAGTGCGACTCGTTATAACAATCGTTGAACTGACAAAGAACGCTCACGGCGTGTGCAATGTCCGGACGTGTTCCCGTTGCGACATACATAAGGGCGCCGGTGAGTTCCTTGTATGGTATGTTATCTCTATTTTCAGTAGTGTTTTCCTTTAGTAGCTTTGACCCAACAACCAAAGGCGTGCTAGAAGGCTTGCAGTCAATCACGCCAAATCTATTCAGGATTTCACGAATGTAGCCAGCCTGAGATAGACGAATTTGCTTCTTTTCTTGACGAATCTCGATCCCCAAGCAGTCTTTGGCTTTACCAAGATCCTTAATCTTGAATTGCCGCGACAGTCCTCTTTTAATTTGATCCGCTATCCTTGAATTCTTGGACGCGATGATAATGTCATCCACGTATATTAACCCGTTGATTGTGTATGACGGCTATAGCCGCAAAAACAAAAGTCGCCAAGAGTGTGTATGACGGCTATAGCCGCAACGTAGAAAAAACAAAGTAAAACTTTCTGAATTTGCTTGAAACTTGTTACTCGGGGGTTTCTGGGATCGCTGATTACGAATCCGAAGTCAAATGTACAAAATTCAAAATGGCGGATCCAATATGGCGGATCAAAGTAACAAAAAAAGGTCTGATTTTTATGAAATTTGGTACCCTTATGTTTTTTGGGTCTCTGAATCCGAATATAAAGTCAGATTTTTAAAATTCAAAATGGCGGATCCAATATGACGGATCAAAAATAAAAAAGTTGGTAGATTTACATGAAATTGTGTAGCCTTATGTTTTTTGGGTCTTTTTGGTCTTTTTTATTAACCATTTTGAATATATTAATTCTAATGTTAAATCAGGAGATCTAAATAACTTCAAAATAATAATAATAAAATTCCGTCTATTTTTTGTAATTTTGATCCGCCATATTGGACCCGCCATTTTGATTTTTGTAAATTTGACATCATATTCGGATTCAGAGACCCAAAAAACATAAGGGTATCAAGTTTCATAATAATCCGATAAACTTTTTTTTCAACACACTTTTGGCCCAATAAAATAGTAAAATTCTCTTACACAGCCAATGGGTTAAAACAAAGGTTTGATCGCAATTCTTACAACAAATACGCATGGATCCGACTTGGTTGGAACGAGACCAAATAGCCGAAGGGCCTCCTTAAGTCTCTCGTACCACTGACGCCCAGCTTGTTTAAGGCCGTAGAGAGCTTTGTTGAGTCGACAAACCCGGTTACCATCCACTAACTGGGATAGCATCCTCTCGGCTTTAGATGATAACTTGGTACCGGATTCCTGATGAATTATTCTTCTAAGCATTTCTTCAAAAAGCTCAGGCTTCGAAATGTAGATCTCCGTGTCTATGTCACTGTTTAAGTAGGCCATTTTTACATCAAGTTGCGTGATTTTTAAATCAGATGTAGCAGAGAGAGCGACCAGAAGTCTAAGTGATGAGAGCCGTGCGACCAGGGCAAACGTTTCACGGAAGTCAACTCCGGGACGCTGTCAAAATCCCTTTGCAACCAATCCGGCCTTGCGACGCTCTAGCAGTCCGTCTGCGCCAAGCTTGCTGCGGAGAACGAACCTCGATCTGATGATTTTCGCGTCTGCGGGTTTCTCGACGATATCCCACGTGTCGTTGTCGACCAAACACTTTACCTCTTCATAGATGGCGTTCTTTCACTGTTCAGCATTGTCGCCGGCTATAGCTTGCAAAAACGGAATTTTGGCCGTGCACATACCAGAGAAAGCGTCATATCAACCGTCCTCGTCGGAATCGCTTGCGACAGATGAGGTGGGATCCTCGTTTTGATGCGCTTTTCCACTCGACGAACCTTAATTTGTATCAGTACGTACCATATTGTACTGTTTGCTCGGACGTCCTCAACCGCCGGTGCGTATCAATCGGGGTATTCCTGGCCCTCGTTTCTCGTGTGTTATTTGCTCTACACCTGCATCGTCATTCTGTCTGATAAGTTGATCGTGTACGGAAACGTCAGGTTCATCTATAGCGACGTGTTCAATGTCTTCGCCTGTTCCCGGATTGATAGCGATCTCCGTTGTAGTGGGATGGGCAACGTCCGGTGTCGTATCGCTGCAGCTCGTCCTGTCGTGTTTAGTGGTGTCATTCTTTGCTCATTCTTTGAGGAGTGTTCGTCAAAGAATTTGATGTCCCTTGAAATGCAAATTTTCTTTAAGCTCGGGATCCAAAACCGATAACCCTTAGACTCGTTAAAATAGCCCACGAATACGTCTTCCGTCGCTCTGAGCTGGAACTTTCTTTTGTTGGGCACGTTATCTGTAACAAAAACCTTGGAACCGAAAACATGAAGGTGTTCAACATTTGACTTCTTACCGGTCCATGCCTCATATGGAGTGTCCTGATCCAAACTTTTAGAGATGCATCTTGCTCGGGGTGGCGGTAGGACCGTCCCCGGATTTGCAAAAAATGCGAAATACGTGACTCGAAGGACCAGAAGAGGTGTGTATCGTCTCTTCAAAGCGAATTAACAAAATTAAATGCGACTCACTGTTCGGGGGGCCGTCGTCTCCTGGAGGATTCGTCTCTCTAGCAGGCTCGTGGGCAGCACGTGCAGCAAACGCAGGCAAGGCAGGCAGCTAGGCAAACAAGGCAAGGCAGCGGCAAGCAAGACAAAGCGGCAAGCAAGGCAGGCAGAGAAAGCAGCGATCACTTCCGGAGAGCGAGCTCTATGTGGCCTCCCGGATGTTCGAGTGTGCACGAATTAGCGTGTGCACCCCGAGACGTCTTGACGATGAGTGAGTGCTCGCAGCGCTGGAAAGTGTCGCGAGCGAGTACTTGTGCTTTCCTCAGGCGGGTGCCCTCGTGGGGTGAACGAGGGCAGCACCGATTGGTGAGTCGCAAAAATATCGATTTTACGCGTCGATCGCGATCCGCCGACGTTTTGCGCGAGTCACCAAAAATACATTAAATGATTATACTATTATATACAGCAAACATGAATATAAAGCGACTAGACTACAATATACAATGACTATAATATACAATGTAGCGAGCGCCAAACATACCGCCCACCTAAAAATACAACGTGTTGTATTTTTACTATTGATTGAACTCCTCTGGTGAATGGTCCATAGGCAAAGGGCGCAGTTTCAATAGAGGACGGGTGAGAGAGCCATTCGCTGTCCTCACCGTGGCGACCCGGTCGACACCGTCACGACCCGGGTGCAGCTCCACGATTCGCCCTCGTCTCCACTGTACGGGAGGTATATTCACTTTTTAGTAGGACCAACGAGTCCCTTTGCACTGTAGAGGAGGATTCCAACCATTTTGAACGCTGTTGGAGAGTATGCAAGTACTCGTCCTGCCAGCGCTTCCAAAACTGCTGGTGCATGTACTGAACCAGCTGCCACCGATCCAGCCTGGCAAACGGCACCGGATCCAGGTCAGGAACAGCTACGAGGAGTTCCAAGGTGAGGAAGTGCCCCGGTGAAAGTACCCCAAGGTCGTTAGGATCGGAGCTAGTAGGGCCTGGGCCTGGAGTTCAGGATGGCTTCTATCTGTGTTATGAGAGTGGTAAACTCCTCTACGGTAAGAATCTGCGCTCCCACTACACGCTTTAGGTGGGTCTTCATTGACTTGACCCCCGCTTTTCAAAGGCCACCGAAGTGTGGCGCGGAGGGAGGATTAAACGACCACTGAATTCGTTCCCGCTCCGAGGCGGCTTGCATGTAATTAACGAGCTCTCGGTGAGCTCCAACAAAGTTGGTGCCGCAGTCACTATATATCCGCGAGCAGCGGCCGCGCCTAGCAATGAAGCGCCTCAGAGCTGCTAGAAACGATTCAGTAGATAAGGAGCAGGTGAGTTCCAGATGAACTGCCTTGGTTGCAAAGCAGACAAAAAGGCACACGTAGGCCTTGAACAGGGTCGCTCCGCGAGAACAACGATTGTAAACCAAAAATGGCCCAGCATAGTCAACTCCAACAATTGAAAAGGGCTTATCTTGACATACACGGTCGAGTGGCAGATCCGCTATGGGCGGTTGCACTGTGCGTGGATTTGCCCGGAAGCACTGATAGCAGCGCGACAGACAACGCTTGATGGCCTGATGGGCCTCAAGAACCCAGAAATTCTGCGACAAGAGATAATGTAACGCTCGACGTCCCGGGTGTAAGTGTAAACGATGAGTGCGCTCTATTAAAATTTCCGTAAGCCGGTGTTTACTGGGTAGCAATGCTGGGTGTTTGGCTTCGTATGAGATTGCGGAATGTGTCAATCTACCGCCCACCCTGAGGACTCCGCGAGTATCCAAGAAGGGGACAAGTCTTCGCAGAGGTTTGGAGCAATTCTGATTGCGTCTCAATCTATGGATATCCTCTGCAAAGCTACAGGATTGTACGAATTTGACGAAAATTAGCAAGGTCGAATGGAATTCGATTTGATCTACACTAAGTGTTTTGTAGCGTGAATTCTATTTGAGTCTATTAACGAAGCGTAAACAATACGCGAGTATTCGGGTGAGCTTGTCCAACGACGAAAAGCGATCGAGTAGCGAATCCACAATAGTGGCGCCGGCAGGATCTGTGGTGACGAAGGCATGAGACTTTGCTTCCTCCTCAGGAGGATCCTCAACTTCCGTCGTCGTTGTTTGAGTTGGTTCAAAATCAATGAGCCACGCAGGGCCAGTCCACCCAATTGAATTAGTCACCAAATCGCGGGGAAAAAGTCCACGGGAGCAATGATCCGCCAGATTGGACTCAGTATCGATGTGGCCCCAAGCTGAGACCCGTACGTTGCCCTGAATATAAGCACCGCGGTTGCGAACAAACGTCTTCCACCGATGTGGAGACGAGCGAATCCAGGCGAGGACGACCTCGGCGTCTGACCAAGCGTATTCGTCATCAATGGTGAGATGTCCCTGAAGAACTTGACGAACATACGCGATCAACTTTGAAAGAAGTAACTTGGTGGTCTCTATCTAGTTTGTACACGCCATGGTGAGGCAAGTAGTGAATGTGACCATCCGACGGAAATGGATTGCTAATCAATTCCATGTGACCGCTATCGAGATAGACTTGCATGAAATTATTGTAACTAAGTCGAAAGTCCGGATTTGATTTAAATCGGCGCTCAAGCGCGCGGAGACGACTAACAGCTATAGAACGCGAGTCGACGAATGTAGGAGAATTCGACGTAAAGGGATACGAAACTACAAAACGACCCGAGTGGTCACGATAAGTGGTCTTTGCGAAGATCTCCTTACATCGACGATCTTCTTCTGAACAAGAAGTGTGTTCCGGTACTTCTTCTAACTGCCAAAATTGACCCACTGCGGTCTCGATCGATTCGAGAGTGGTAGCGAACGAGTGCAGGGGTGCTACTTGTAACGACGGAAAGACCGCGTCCGTCAAGACCCAGCCGAATGCTGTGTTGAACGCGTCCGGTTCTCCATCCCCTCCTTTACGACGACCATCACGTAATATTGAGACAAACCATTCGGCCCCCAGTAAAACGTCAATATTGCCGGGCAAATAGTACTCGGGATCCGCAAGCGACAATCCCGTTAAGTGATTCCACGATTGGACGGCGACCTTACTATGAGGCAACGGCGATGTAATGCGCGGAAGAACCGTGGTCTCGATTGGAAGACGAAAATTGTTGCGACCGCGTGCACGGATTACGAACGACGTAAGGCCCTTCGTGGTGGCCGCCTTAGTTTTGTTCAACGCTAATACCGTAGCACTGTGCTTGGTCCGACGAAAGCCGCCCTTCCGAAAGCAGCCTTCAGTAACAAAGTTGGCCTGGCTCGCGCTGTCCAACAATACGCGAACCGGGAACGCGTTGCCGTGGGAATCTATCACCTCTGCTCGGACGGTTGACAACAGTACGACGCTATTGGCGAGATTTGCCACGAGCGGTTTATCTTCCGGTTCAAGAACAGTTGCGGTAGCCGGGGCGGCAGGAGTCGCGGTTGCCGGTCCGGCCGCGGGAGTAGAACTAGAGCTTTGCTCGAAATGCAAGAGCGTATGGTGCTTCATCCTGCATGATCGACATGTCCACGCGGAAGAACAATTCTTCATGCCATGTCCCGAGTGAAGGCAGTTTATACATAGTTTCAAATCGCGAGCGGTGGAAAGTCTCTCCTTCGGCGAGAGTTTGAGAAACCGAGAACATTTTGATATGGAATGTTGCTCTTTGCAGACAGGACAGTCCGTTGTATGAGTCACGAACGACGAGACCGACGCGGAATTCTTCGACGAATGCGATTTGAGCGACATGGTTGACGGACCCGAGATGGCCTCAAGAACCTTACAATGCTCGGAAAGAAACTTGATGAGTTGAGCATACCGCGGTATCTCTTCGGCCCGGTGGGTAGATTCGAACTTTTCCCGCAATGATCGGGGGAGCTTTTCTAACCAAAAGTTTAGCAAGATAAAATCCCACGAGTCGGTCGGAAACTTCATCAAGTTTAGCGCGCGCGTGTTCTCGGTGAACGTATCTAACAGATTATGGAGAGCATCGGCCGATTCTAATTTTAACGGTTTAGCCTCGCGTATTGACCTTAGGTGGTGATCCGTTAACCTCCTTCTATTTCGATATCTATCGAGCAGCGCGTCATAGGCTATCGTGTAATACTCTGCGGCGAAGGGCAAGTTCTTGACTACATTAAGAGCCTCTACCTTCAACGAGGCCAGCAGGTATTGATATTTCTCCATCGAGGAGATCTGACGGTTGTCGTGAATCGAGGCATTAAACAGCGCGATGAAGGAAGGCTAAAGTGTGAGATCGCCCGAGAATTGCGGAAGCGCAATTTTTGACAGTTTGATTTCCGACGATTGGCCCGAGGGCTGAGCTTGAGCGGTTCCGGGCGTCACGCCCGTGATTGCGTGGTACCGTCCCTTCACGGCGTAATGCATGTTATCGAACTCAGCCTGAATCGCGTCTTCGGTTTCGAATTCGGAGGTCTCCTGTATGACTTTAAGATGCGAGTTCTCAAAGTTCTCGGCGATCCTCGCCACGCTCGTGTAGCGGGCAAGAAAACTTTCGCGGATCGTCGCTTCAAGGCCTTCAGGGCGAGCGTATGGATCTCTCGTATCCGCCGGATGCATAATTCGCGGCAAGATTGAGCCGACTTCGACTTGGACATGCTGATACAAAT
Source organism: Temnothorax unifasciatus (assembly GCA_030770225.1). NCBI lineage: Eukaryota > Metazoa > Arthropoda > Insecta > Hymenoptera > Formicidae > Temnothorax > Temnothorax unifasciatus. Next base: position 44,508 of record JASTWK010000497.1, on the reverse strand, counting down.
TTACCGTGAACGGGGAATGCGAAAACCAGCACGTCAGCAAACAGTCGCGGGACGGCGAAGGCTCGATGGAATATTCTTTAACTAGTGGGATGCGAACGCAAGGAAACGAGAATCAAACGCAGGATAACTATCAAGAAGGATGGTGGCAAAGGATGTATAATAATATCTAATAGTTGTATCAATAATCAGAATTGTCTAATGGTTTGGCACGATACCCTGCTGCAGCGAGAAATGCACTTCATTTATGGCGTTACGATGAGGTCAGGGTTTGTTGAGCGCGGTGTTACGGCACGAGCAGTACATACGACAGTAGCATATACGACACGAGCAATAATCCACAACACAAGCATTAATTACGACAACTTCAATGATTGTACAATCAACTGAAAGAACGCCAGAGTGCTGATACATTTGATACCGGGAACCAGTATCGACAGACAAATATTTTCGATCGATGGCAACTGTGTTTCAAGAATTCCAACGATCGGAATAATATGTATTTCGAGTCGTGCCGAAAATCGACCCAGCAACAACGAGAAGTAGTGTAGCGCGTTATTATTGAGCGCGAGTTTATGTAGAAAAAACTGTGTACATACACGCGGCCGGCCCGTGACCGAGCGCCAAGGCCGTGAGACAGGTTAGTTTTACCCTACTGATGACCAGTCATTGCGATAGTAATCCTGCTCAGTACGAGAGAAACCGCAGGTTCGGACATTTGGTTCACGCACTCGGTCGAGCGGCCGGTGGTGCGAAGCTACCATCCGTGGGATTATGCCTGAACGCCTCTAAGGCCGTATCCTCTCTAGTCAAAGGTGGCAATGATATCTCTAGGAGTCTCGTGAGTCGAAAGGCTCAAGACAATGTGACACACTACTAGGCGGCCGGTCCTCGCGGGCCGGTCGTCGCACGAGCCCGGTTTGCCGTACGGCGCCTCTGCCCGTCGTCGGGATCTCACCGCTTACGACGGCACGGCGTCTAACGGTCGAACATGAGTTTCGCGTGACAGCGGTGCGAAAACGTATGGCTCGCCCGATTTTACCAATTATTTCCGAATAATTAACAAGCGATTAACGACAAGAGCAATTGACGACAATGGCAAGCAAGATTCCGCGCGCGTATTCTCGTCGCGAAGCGAAATTGCAATCGAGAGATATCGCGGCGTACGAATTAACGACACCGATTAATCGTTAATGCAATTGTGCGATTAATTTATTAAGCAAATATTAGCAATCGAGCGAAAGATCGGCAGTATAGACTAACGCGATAATCCGGCTCAAAGGACCAGATGCTCGGGGTGGCGGTAGGGCCGTCCCCAGATTTGCGAAAAATGCGAAATACGTGACTCGAAAGACCAGAGGAGGTGTGTATCCTCAAAGTGAATTAACGAAATTAAATGCGACTCACCGTTCGGGGGGCCGTCGTCTCCTGGAGGATTCGTCTCTCTAGCAGGCTCGTGTGCAGCACGTGCAGCAAGCGCAGGCAAGGCAGGCAGCTAAGCAAGCAAGGCAAGGCAGCGGCAAGCAAGGCAATAGGCAAGCAAGGCAGGCAGAGAAAGCAACGATCACTTCCGGAGAGCGAGCTCTATGTGGCCTCCCGGATGTTCGAGTGTGCACGAATTAGCGTATGCACCCCGAGACGTCTTGACGATGAGTGAGTGCTCGCAGCGCTGGAAAGTGTCGCAAGCGAGTACTTGTGCTTTCCTCAGGCGGGTACCCTCATGGGGTGAACGAGGGCAGCACCGATTGGTGAGTCGCGAAAATATCGATTTTACGCGTCGATCGCGATCCACCGACGTTTTGCGCGAGTCACCGAAAATACATCAAATGATTATACTATTATATACAGCAAACATGAATATAAAGCGACTAGACTAATGACTACAATATACAATATATAACTACAATATACAATGTGGCGAGCACCAAACACATCTGTTGCGAATGTAATTCGCCGTTGCGATGGCTTCAGCTCAGAAGATATGCGGGAGGTTAGCTTGAGTGAGCATGCATTTTGCTAATTCAACCAGTTTTCTATTCTTGCGTTCGGCAACGCCAATCTGTTGTGGAGTGTGAGCGGTGGAGAGCCTACGCTGGATACCTTCCGTCTTGTAAAATGAATCTAAAGTCCTATTGCAATACTCTGTTCGATACAGTGGAGTCGCAATAGGATCAGGCAGGTGTGATCAAGTCATAGAGACAGATTTAAGTAACAATAACAATATATTCTTCAACTTCTATATGTACATTGTGTTTGTATTATCTTAGCCGGCGCCTTGAAGGCGCCTAATAAAAAAATGTAGGTACTGAAAGTACTAATCAAAATTTAATGTTCTGGACGGCTTCACAAGGGGGGGGGGGGGCTTGGATGGCTCTTCGTTGTTAATGTCCAGCTTTGACCCAGGTGTGATGGGCAGTTTGTCTGTCGGCTGCTCCGGAGGTTCTGGTGGTAACCAAGGGGCCAGAAGGGCTCGTGTGCCCACGGTCTGAGTCGCCAAAGTCCGAGTCCGCTTGATGGAAATCAAGTGAAGCGCACGGGGCCTCGATATGCGGCAATCCCTTTTGGCGAGCAGCAGTCCGGCAGGCCTGGTCAGACGCACTTCCGGGAGCTCCAGTGGAATGAGTTTCCACGGAAGCAACGATTGACCCTTGGAGGGCTCCTGCCTCTTTGCGAGCCGCTCCTGCGACGCTGGTGGGACAGGAGTAGGCGTCTCAGCGGGCTCCGGCTTCTTGTCGTGCCGCTCCTGCGGCACTGGTTGGTAGGGAAGGGGCTTCCTCCTCCTTCTGTTTCTCGGCCTGGTCCTGCACCGTCTTCTTTTTTAGATGGTTGGAGTGGAGCCTGGCGCCTTCACCTCAAGAGTACCGGAGCCAGGAGGGGCCTCCGGTCTTGAGGGAGCAGCGATCTCCACTGACCAAAACGTTGAGCAATTTAGCGGAGGAAAGTCGCTCGACGCTGAATTGCTGGCAAGCGGAGGAAAGTCGCTCGACGCTTCATAATTATAAAGCAAAGGAGATGATTCTCACTCAACGCTGGTGATCTCAATCCACTCAACGCGTTCCTCTACACGGCAGACGTGGAGTACAGCGAAGGGCTGCGAATGTAGGCGCGCGGGGCCCGCCTTAAGTTGCTGCGTGACCGTACTTTAAGTACGAGCAATTGTACGTGGGCCGGCGACGCTCCGCGGCAGATCGCGGCACCTGATAAGCGCGGGGTGGCCGGGCACGCATTTGTCAGGCGCGCGAGGAGTAGGTTCGGCTTCCCGAACGCTCTGTACCATTATCAGATTGAACGGCTTTAACCCTCAAATCAGTCTGCTTCTCGGCAAATCACACATACTCTATTATTTTGGAGGGTGCTTTGTCCTTGAATTTCAAAAAAAATATTTCGCACCATCGACTACAATCGTCGATTACAGTCATGAAATATCGTGCTCCTCCGTTAGATACAGTCCTCATGGGTCCTCAACGTCCGTGTAAACAATTTGTAGCTTTTCGGACGATTTACCGATTCTTGTAGAAAAGGGTTGACGTGGCAATTTTGCAGTGAGGCATACCTTGCAAATGCGGATTTGGTCGATTTCTTTGAAGTCCATACCGATGACGTTGCGGTTCTTCTTCATCGCTCTCAAGTCTCCGTAGTTGAGATGACCAAAGCGTCTATGCCACAGCTCGTCTTCGTTTGATCTGATATTAACTGCGGCGTTGGCCTCTTGATGGGAGGAGCTCAAGTAGAATAAATCTCCTCGTCGTTTGGCAATCATCTTGGTGTTTCCCTGAATGTCTTGAATAACGGCGTGAGTCTTCTTAAAAACGACCTCGTGGTCCTTGTCCACTATCTTTGCGACAGACATCAGGTTCGTTCTCAGTTCAGGAACGTATAAGATATTTTCTAAGTTTATGGATTTATTAATCTTCTCGTGGCATACTGTCAGTCCGACATCTCCTCTTGCTTTGACCTCGGCGGTAGATGCGTTTACCAATTTTATTTTATTGTCCGTATTTTGAAAACGTAGAAACGAGTCTCTATCGTTGCATAAGTGGGAGGTACAACCACTATCAAGACACCAATCTTGATTTTCGGGCATAATCTTTGAACAGCTATTTTTGTTGGCAAAGAAACAAAGTTCAGTACAGTTAGCCTTTGCTTCAGCCATTGTTTTAGCTTTTACTTCATCCTGTTTCTTCTTCTTGGAGTGTTGTAATGCGGAAGCCGAGTTAGCCTCACTGCGACTCCGAGCTATCAGCGCACGAATTCAGGCTATTGCCAAAGACACCTGAGGTGGCATTCCGGGCATCACCTGATTGCCAGCGCAAGTCCATATTGTCAAATACATCTGAGGTGGCATTCCGGGCATCACCCGATTGCCAGGCTAATGACCCAAACCCAGATGCAAAAGCGCTGACAGCTGAGTCGGCAACGCGGAAATATCACCGAGCGATAAAAGGCCCCTTCGAAGAAGCGCGGGCAGTCTAAGAACCGAGCGCGTACCGCGTGTCAAACGAAACGATAATCTGATTGAAACCCGCAAGTCAGGGTAGTGAAGCAATTGATTCAAGTGTAACTACGAGATATCTGTTTTATTAAACGCCTTTGCAATCACAAACTCGCGAGTGTTGTTCTCCTTCTCCAAATCGGCGGATCCCAACAACCCGGTGCCGGCCCTGAGCTCCCATTCAAGGCGCGACACGACAGGAGTAACATTCGGATTCTTTATGCCCTTGTTTTTTGCAAAAATTGCACTTATATTTTGGCTTCTTAAACGTTTTTGCCTTACCTAGATTATTGTTTGAATTCCGCGATTCTTTGGGATTTTGCTTGGCGAACATTGCATTGAATTCGTTGTGGTCCGATCTTCGGATTCTAGCATCATTCTCCTCGATGATCTTGATCTTGAGAGACTCTGCATCGGGTAGCGTATCGCGTGTCTCAATAGCGCACCGAAAGTTTTCAAAACAATCTGGCAGACTATAAAGCAGCATAATAGTAAGGAGATCTCCGTTCATGTCTACTTCCATCGCGTTAAGCTTGTCGACCGTATCAAAAAACTTTGAGAGATGCTCACGTACGTCGCCATCGTCTGATAACTTGTGTTGCACTAATTGCTTTAACAAAGTTGCTTTACGTGCCGGTCCTTTTGATGCGTAGGTGGCTTCTAGCTTCAACCAAATGTCTCTCGATGTCTCGCATCCGCGAACTTGCTTGAGTTCCGATGGGGAGATGGAGAGAATCAGATCTTGCCTTCCGATCCTGCGAAATCCAGGCATTACGTGCATCTTGCGCTCGGGCGAGTGTTGTGCCTTCGCCGACGAGTTCGGGTTTTACGTTGTTACCGCACACGTAATCCCATAAATCGTTCTTTATTAACAGTGCTTCTATTTAGATGCGCCACGTATCGTAATTGTCTCTGTTTAGTGTCTCAATGCGTGTGGAATTCACAATATTTGTGTGAGCTATTTCTCTTTCTGAAAAAGGTTAGCTTAATTGCCGCGTGCAACAACAAGGAGGTTACGTACGTGTGTGTGTTGCCTCTTGCTTGCGATTTTGCGTCTAACTCCATTCCGACTTTAATTCAACTGTGCCGTGCTTCGAGTTCCGCGTGATGTGCGATCCCTCGTCGGTAGCGTGAAGCGATTCTCAGTATCCGGCGCTCGTAGTACGATCGGTGCTCTCGTATTGTTTTACGTCTTATCTGTGCAATAGACTTACGGGATTATTCTTCGCGTATCCCTGAGCCCATAACCTGTTAGCAAGGCGTATTGAAGAACACACAGGAATACACACAGCAGGATATATTTATTGCTTGAACGTTGTGAGACAAAAGTGACGTGTGTACTGAAACAACCTAGCTTCCGAAGTGCGGATCTAGCTCGCGGCTGGTCAGGGTTCGGAGTAGGCGCGGAGGAAGACACAAGACTCGGTTAAAATAGAAAACGTAACAAAGTTTATTCAATTACTCGTGAATACATTGAGGTGATCGCGGAGGCGGTAGATATATACAAAAGATCGCGGGCGCGGCCACGAGTGCGACGATATACCAAGATCGCGGGGTAGATAGATATGTACAAAAGATCGCGGACGCGGTTATGATAGCGGCGATGTACAGAGATCGCGGAAGATCGCGGACGCGGTTGCGGTAGCAGCGATATACAGAGATCGCGGAGTTCGCGGATCGGCAGACGTGCGCGACCGCGGCGTGGTGGACGCGGTATCGCAAGCTCGGACTGCGGTGGCGGTAGTCGCACGCGGCGCGGGAGCGTGATTATACGCGATATCGGGCGGCTAAGATCCTTAGCAGAGACAGGGAAATACTCTCCATCTCCTGGCGCGTCGATTCGTGCAGGCGGGTGGCGGCACCGGGTGGCTAAGACCCTTGACGAGTAAGAGAAGGGCTCTCTTACACTGGTTCACTCCGGTGGCATAGGTGTTCGGATGGAAGATCAAGTCAACCGCCTAGATACGTCACTCGGCAGAGCCAGAGAAAACTCTCTAACTTCTGGTTGTTCGAATTTGTAGGATTGCGGGATCCGTGAGCAGCGGAGAACTGGTCGGGTCGGTTTGCTGGCTCACGGCGGAATCTAATTGTTACTAACAATTCGGCGTCTTTTATACCCGTGGCGCGAGGTCGGTGTGGCGGGGGTATGCGCGACGGCAATCGCGAGCGTTGGGATGGAGCGGCGGGCCGGTCGGGAGTTACGGCGTCCCGACGCCGCGATTGCGTTCGGCGGCGTTCGGCCGTTTTCGGCACCGCTCGGCGCTCCGAGTCGGTTACCGCGGTAAGTCCGTTCGCGGACTTGTACGCGAGATCGTGTACTTAAAAAGGGCACACCGTGCTTTATCTCGCCCGAACGGATGTTTGGCCGGGCGGCATCCGGTTAATGTTCGCCGAGAATGATGCGTTTTCGGGGGGCATCGTTACAACTGTAAAGGCGCGAAGAAGAAGCGACCGTAGACAAAAGTATAAAAGTAACTAGATAGTAGATACGATAGCGCTTCGGGTGCTCTAAGGTGATTGGACAGTGAACATAAGCGTGAAAATACATATAATAGATGATTTGATGTCGAACATATAAAGCACGGAAATTGTATCCTCAACAGCAAGTAATATTGTTTAAAAAATACAAAAAAATAAATATAATAGCATGAAAAAGAAGTGAAATCAAAGTATTATTCCAAGTATATGTATTAGGGTAAGTAATATTTCGCAAGATATATATTTTGTGCGTGAAATTGAATTTAAAGGAATATAAATACAATATTTTATAACCTATCTCTCAAAATTGCTGTAGACTTAAGGGGATCCTGGACAGGTGACAATTACCGACAAAAACTAGGCTTTATAGATCGCAAAATCCTTTTACAGGAGTAAAGTATACGTACTAATGAAGAATGGGAATATGAAAAATTAGTGATAATTTAAAAAAAATGTAAAAATGCTGTCACCTCATAACTATATTTTCTAATATAAACAGTTGTATAAGTTATATGTACGAAATGAAATGTTCTCACTCTTCAGAATACGTACACAAACAATAACGTACGTTGAAATTGAGATTAAAAGCCTGGAAAAAAATTAGAGCTTCGAATAAATCGTATATATTTTCCACAAAAATATACACGCAGGCTAGTAAGCAGAGATGGCGCAGCAATAGAACAAAGACAGATGTCATTTCGTTAAACAAGGACAGATATAGGAAAAACAAAATTAGAAATGTTGACATTATCGACCTCGAGGAAGTTCGGCCGTCACTCCAGCATCCCCTTAATATAGGATGCATAAGATATTTAAAATGTATGAAATACAACGACATAATAAAATGAGAAAATATAAAATACAATAGATAGCGTAAATGAAAGGTGCAGAAATTAAAAAAGGTTTAGTTGCATCGACAATAAGCACCAAATTATGTGAGAAGCAACAATCGAAAATGGACATAATCTTCAACAGCATCCTTGGCGTGCCCGGCGTATTGCCTATAATTTTAACAACAAAATAGTCATCTGCACTTAAGTTTGTCAGTATGCCATAAGTATATAGTATATTGTGCACCAAGGGGCAAAAGTTGTGTCTTTCAGACAGTGTGAAGTTAGCGAAGGCTCGGGCGGCAAATCACACGAGTCTGAAAAAGCTTTTGCCTCGAGGTGCACACGATATTTTTCACAATAACTTTACGGGAAGTTCGACTTCCATGCCTGGAGAGAGGCGAGAGTAATCAATTTCAAGCCAGGGCTTACTTTCCTCCCTAGGACGGAATGTGATTACTTTCCACCCGCTAAACAGGGAGGAAAGTTGTTACTTTCCTTCCTAGAGAGGAAAGTGGTTACTTTCCGCCCGCTATGCCACTCTGGCGTGAAATTGGCCGCTTTCGCCCCTCTCTACAGGCGGAAAGTCAAACTTTCTGTGGAGGTTTTGTGAAAAAGTATTTTATGTGTAACAAGGCATACAAACAAATTATTTTCTACAATATATCTTTCAAGTTTATTACTATAAAAAGATAAATTTAATGTATTACATATACAATATAATAACATAAATTATTACTTAATATAATATTATTGTTTTTTAACTGGATTATACTAGATTCACACATGAAAAATATAAGGTTTAAGATGATGCTGGAGTCGTCTGTATAACCGACAAAATTACCATTTTCTATGTTATCGACCTATATCTGTCGTTGTATAGACAAGGATATAGACAAGGATAGCACTTACACATTGTACGCACACATACGCACGAATCGTTATATACACTGTACTCCTATATTAGACTTCTAATCTCGATTTGGAGGGTTTATCGATGTTTTTTTTGTTATGCAATTCAGGGGAACTCACGTTCGTATCAATGGTATATCTTTTATAGTATAAACAGAGAGAAACCTGAGAGAGTCTATCCCTTTTTCGTGGGGACGCATTTTCCGACGCGCCGCCTGAGAAAGTGCAACTCAACTACGTCGTTTTGCTCGATAACTGCACATGGTTTGTGTCCGTGCTAATGGTTCCTGTTCGAACTAGCTAGCTGGAAGGGATAATATACTGGCCGTGGCGGCCGCGTTCGGCCGGTCCGGCGCTCGGCAAGCTTCGAGCGAGGAGAGAAGGACAGACATACGATCTGCTGTCTCGGCTGTTTCCTTCTCTCTTGAGCTATGACATAGTGTTTTGCCACGCGCCGGCTATGCGACGTTGCCACAATGCCACGTATTTCGGGTATCGCGTCTCGTGCCTCGCCGACTGCCAAGTCTCGAGTTGGCAAATCGATGATGCGCTACGTTACATTTATAAATATTTATTTAATTATATTTACAATTTATATATATATATATATATATATATATATATATATATGAAATTCATAAATATAAAAATTGCAAATATAATTAAATAAATATTAATAAACATAAAATAAGGATAATGTATAAATAGAAATCCCTGTTTTTGCCAATACGCTTTTCTATCTGAAAAAAGTCCTACATTAAAAACATTAACTTTAGCACAGCATATTTAAATTTAATATTTAAATGCATAATAATGATTAAATAAATATTAACTATCGAGGAAAAAAATGTAGTTTATAGTATTTTTTTACTCTTATTAAGTTTATGATTTTAGCTATACATGTTTAAACGGCCAAATCACGAGCGCCAAAAGAGAGATATTGGATTAAAATAGAAACAATTTATTAAACAAACAGTACACACGGTTAACGTTTCGACCGTACTTATAGTCTTCTTCGGAACGGATTGCTATGAAAGAAGAAAATAAATATAAAAAACATGATAACGTGTTTAAATTAGCATACTAAAACATTAAACAATCTCTTAATAATATAATTAAAATAAACAATCTAATTGAATCACAAATATAAAAACGCCGGAATAATCGAATAAAACTATGACAACATACTCCGGCCGTAGCCGGATAAGAAAGATCAATGTGCCCCTACACGGATCATGTTCATTTTTTTCCCTTTGATTGCTATCAGTGTTACTTACAATTTAGTCAAATATTAGCCCTTAATATCGAACCGTTTTGGTGTAAAAAATCAAAATAAAAATTTCGAAAATAATTTATATCTTTTGATCGGCTTAACCAATTTTGATGAAATTTTAATATGTTGTAGATATCATTTCCAAAAAATTATAATCCAAGTGATACACATCACAAAATTATGTTACCTTATCAAAAAAGAGTTGCGCTTTAAGTGATTTATTACAATTACAAAAAAGAAATGATATCTCTGTAAATTACAGCGCCAATTACAGAGAGAACATATATATTGCCTCAAAAAATAATTGTTGCACTACTTTAAAAAATCTATACATTGTGTCAATTAGAAAAAGAATGTATGATAACAATTTTATAAGATTAAAAAATTTTATTTAAATTTAACAAGGGAATACAAGATTATTTTACATTAGGGTAGCAGAAGAGAGAACAAGATAAAAGTATCTTCGCGAACAATGGAGCTAGTCCCATGACGATGAGTCAAGTACAAGAGCGAGATCGCAATGACCAATATGCAAGTGGATTAACCTAGTCGCGAAACGTTTACCCATTATATTGTTGAAGAACCGACCGCATAACTTTCCGTCTTTTTCTAATACCGCCGTGAATCGATTTTCCAGCTAAAGTATATCTTATGTCTTCGCAAAGCGTAACTTTTAAATCCTTTAGAGAGATCAATCACTTCAAGATGACACATTTTTTTTAGAGCGATTGAAGAGAAAGACAGAGAGATTTTAAATGTCGCGAATAACGTCTTGGACGAGTATAGTAGTGTTCAACAACAAGGATCTGTATGTACATACAGAAATAAATTTTTTTACTAAACACATGCACATGTAAAGGAGATTATGCTATTTACAAACATCTTTATTCCTGTATTACAATAATATAAAATAATGGCTTAAATCTTAGCACAACACTGTTTTTTTTGCTGTACTGAATATGCTATATTTTACAGAAAGCGTATAAAAGATGTAAGAGGACTTGCGGTAAAAATTGATGCAAGTCTTAATAACTTCAAGGATTAAACTAACGAATATACAAAAGCTACTAAATGTATTCAAAGCTATATTACTTAAAGATGTTCATTACGCCATATTATCGCTATATTTTCGCTTTGTTAAAAAATTATAATAAATTATAATAAATTGAATTAATCGCAGCGCGCAACAAAGTTATGTACGTGAGCACTATGAGCGATTTAATGATTGTAACCTTACTTGTATATATTTCCTAGAAAAATATTTCTATATTATGTTTAACAACAATATTAAATATTAACATTTCATAACTGCCAAACGTTTCCAGTTGAGCGCAATTGCACGAGTTACGAATCATTTATAGACTCTTTTTCTCAGTTAACTAGTTTCTACTGCATTGAAATCTTGCATAGAAAAAAATGTGTTAGCATATCGCGCAAGAATCATCGATATCTAAGTAAACAATTAATCCAATATATACAGTATAAATGCGTACATCTGGATTAATCCGAAAGCTTAGTCTCCATCTTTTGAAACATAAAATAATTTTATGCCACGACAGTGAAGTGCGGAATACAAGTTACTGAAAAATAATGTTCAAAAAACGAAACGTTAACGTTAAAACAACCTGACTTCGAAGCGCGGAACTAGCTCGCGGCGTGGTCGGGTTCGAAGGAGGCGCGGAGGAACGGATGCGAGGTGTGTGTCGGCAGAATGAAGCGTATTCGGATTTCTAACAAAATAACAAGTTTATTGCTATAACAATGCTTCGCGGTGTACAGTGTCGCGAAGTGCGCGTATATACAGAGTGATGAATGCGCGAGATGAGTGCATACAGAATCGCGATGTATAGCGTCGCGCTATGCAGGGTCGGTGATGACAAGGCGGCGCGGTTCGCGGATCGGTACGCGAGGGCCGCCCCGATGGGCGGATTAGCGCGGTTTCTTCCGGCGGGTCGCGGGCGGATTTGCGCTATGACGTATCGGCCCGGGCGGGGCTGATTTCCCGTATCGGAACGCGTATGAATGGCGCGCGGCGCGAGGGCGACAGAGAGTCGCGTGGATTCCGCAGGACAGGCGGAAGGGTTTCCGAGACGCGGGCTGTCCACCGAGAAACACTCGGTGTAGGCAGAGTAACGCTCTACCCCTTTTGGCAGACGTCGCGGGTCGGAGGAGATATCCGGCGAGAAGCGCTCGTTCGAGGTAGAGAAGCACTCTACCCTCGTTCGGATAATCGCGAGGATTGGAGAGCTGGTCGTTTTACCGAGACGCACTCGGCCAAGACAGAGTAACTCTCTACCTAGTGGTTTTGACTAGCGGAAGATTCAGGAGCTCAGGATCGGTCGGATCGGTGATCTGGTCGGTCGCAGAATCGTCTTATCATTATTAGACGCCTCGTTATATACCCGTCGCGGCGGCGTCGGTGTGGCGGGGGTAACGGCGTCGGCAATCGCGAGCGCCGGGATGATGCGGCGGAGCGGTCGGAGATTACGGCGTCTCGGCGCCGCGATTGCGTTCGGCGGTCTTCGGCCACTTTCGGTACCGCTCGGCGCTCCGAGACGGTTATGTGGTGAGTCCGTTCGCGGGCTCCCTAACGATACATGCTACCTGAATTTAAATATAACGCGGGCACTTCGGGCCCGTTTCTTGCCCAGCGGATGGTCGGCTGGGCGATCCTCGGCAGGTTGGTCGGCCGGAACGATACGTATTTCCGGGGCGTATCGTTACATCACCCTCCTCCCAGGGAAAGCGCGAATTCGGCGCTTCTACGGCTTTGGCAGGATCTCTCGAATGGTCCGTACGCTGCCCTCGTGGTTGAAACGTATGTGCCACCGTTTTCCTCCTGACCGCATCTTGTGTTGCCGGGACACGTGGGCGTGGTAATATGGCACCCAGATGATGTGCCCCGGTTCGACTTCCACCGGGATCGGCGGCGGTGGTTTGGAGCCCTCCGCTCGTAGTGGCTGGACGTCGGCCGGCGTTGGTTGCGGCGGCGGAGGCGCCGGTGGGTTGACTCCCGGTGCGACCGCTTCGGTCGGCGGAGCTATTGGGCCGTCAGGCCGGCTCGGCGGATGGTTTGCCGGGGCCGGTGTTTTGGCCGCGGTTGCGGCCGGCGGCCTTTTCTGCCGGTTCATCGGCGGCGGCGGGGTGGTGAGCCATGCTACCTTTCGTCGTTGCTGCTCGTCCGAGCGCTGTACCCTACAGCCGACCGCCGGCACGCGTTTTCGTGTCGGCGGTGCGGGCGTGGGCTTGGTTACCTCGGCGAGGGCGGCGGCGGCGGCGGCGGACCCCGTGGTGAAGAGCCTCGTCCAGGTTGCCCCGAATCCCGGGCAGATCGGATCGTATTCGGTCGGCTCGGCGAGGATCGCGTTGATATCCGCGAGGATATCGTGCTCGATAGACGTGTCGTTGGTGGTTTCCATGGCTCGTCTGTGCTCTTTTTCGTCTGGGGCCGGTATTTATTATTTATTTCTTTCGGAGTGGGGCAATTATTCTTCCTCGTTTTCGCCCTCCGAATCGGTTTTGTCATAATTGTTGTTATCCCTGGTGTCAAAGTTGTTATTATCCCCGGTGTCTGAGTCGGTGTTCTCTTCCCCGTCGTCGGGTGGGGGTGCGGCAGGCGCGGGCTTCAAATCCTGTATGTGTATATGGCGGCTCCACTTGCCGCTTCGGTCGCGTAGATCGACGATTACCGGAGATATAATTCGGCGCACCTCGAGAGGGCCGCGAAACTTCGGCGCTAATTTAGCGTTAAACGCCGCGGCTTTGTTGGAGAGTGGGTATTCGCGTTTCCACACCCACTCCCCGACTTTCGGTGCCCATTGTCGGCGTCTTAAATTATAATATTTTTCCTGTCTCTGAAAAGCGCGTGCTAAATGTATCTTCACAATTTCGTAGGCCTCCTCGAGGTGCCGTCGTGTTTCATCCGGCGGAGCGGCCGCGGTATTCGGAGCGGCCTCCTGATTAAGCGGCGATATCGGTTCGCGGCCGAAAATGAGATACGCAGGGGTGTAGCCCGTGGCCTCGTGTCGTGCCGAGTTGTACGCGAATTGCAGTTCGGGGATACGCTCGTCCCAGTTGCGGTGGTTTCTGTCGACGTATTGCGAGATCATCGTCTTCACGACTCGGTTTGTCCGCTCGACCGGGTTGCAGTGCGGCGCGTGTACCGGTGCGTATTTATGTCGAATGTTGTGTGCGGCGAGCATCTTTTCGAGTTTTCCCGACCGTAGTTGCGTACCGTTGTCTGACAGTATCGTTTCGGGACAGCCGTGACGGAATAGGATTGCTTCGGCAATATGCGTGGTCACGGCCGCGGCGGTGGCGCGGCGCAGGGGGCGCATCTCCAGCCACTTGGAGAAGCGGTCCTGCATAGTTAGGAGCCATGTGTGGCCCTGTTTCGACCGTGGCAGCGGCCCGATGAGATCGAGGGTGACCTGCTGCCACGGGCGGGTAACGGCGGTGGCGTGTAACATTCCCGCGGGTCGGGCTTGCGCGACCTTATGTTGTAGACACCGCGAGCAACCTCGCACGTACTTCGCGATTTCCCGGAACATACCGGGCCAGTAGTATAACTGAGCGATGCGCGTGATTGTCTTCGCGATACCGAGATGTCCGGCGGTGGGGGCGTCGTGATTCCGGCGTAGAATTTCGGGGCGAAGTTCTTTGGCCACGCATTCCTTCCACTGATCTTCGGGCGGGATTTCTTTGAAATCGAGGCTATGGAGTACGTGTCGGTACAGTTTCCCCCCCCTGATATCGAAATCCGGGTGCTCCTGGGGCGCGTCCTGTACGGCTCGTAGCGTCCGGCGGTACCACGAGCAACGGGGCGGCGTCGTGACGGCGGCGGTCGTGGGTTGGCGCGATAGGGCGTCCGCGACCCGGTTAAGAGCTCCCTTCCGGTACTTAATTTCTAAGTCATATTGCTGGAGCTCGAACGCCCATCGTCCTAATCGGCCGGTTGGTGCGTCTAGCTTTTGAAGCCACCGTAAAGACTGATGGTCGGTAATGACGGTGAATGAATACCCTTCCAGATATTCACGCATCCGCCGTATACCCCAGATTACGGCTAGGCATTCGAGCTCGGTCGCGCTGTAGTTCCGTTCGGCCTGGTTAAGCGTACGGCTCGCGTACGCGATAACCCTTTCCCCCTCGGGGAAATTCTGCGTGAGTACGGCCCCGAGGCCGGTTGTGCTCGCGTCCGTTTGTAAGATAAATCGCCGGGAAAAATCGGGGCATGCGAGAACCGGCGCGGATGTTAACGTGTCTTTTAATCTCTTAAATGCGGTCTCCTCCTCCTCCCCCCAGTTCCAGCGGGCGTGTTTTCGCGTCAGGGCGGTAAGCGGTGCGGCGATCGTCGCGAAGTCTTGTATGAAGCGTCGATACCACGAGGCTACGCCCAAGAATTGCCGTACTTGCTTTACGGATTGTGGTTGCGGCCACTGGGCGACTGACCGTACCTTCTCCGGGTCGGTACGGATCCCCTCGCGGTCGACTATGTGTCCGAGGTATCGCAGGCGGTCTACGCAGAATCTACACTTTTCCGGGTTGAGACGTAGATTCGCGGCGCGGAGGCGGCGGAATACTTCGCGCAGGATCCGGAGATGTTCCTCGAACGTTTTTGTGATGATAATAATGTCATCGAGGTATACGAACACGTGTGGTTCGAGTTCCGGCCCGAGCACAGAATCTAGCAACCGCTGGAACGTCGCGGGGGCGGAGTGTAAGCCGAACGGCATCACTTTAAAGTGAAAAAGTCCTTTCCCGGGCACGGTGAATGCGGTGATCGGCCGGCTCGACGGGGTGAGAGGTACCTGCCAATACCCGCTCTTGAGATCGAGCGTGGTCAAGTACTTCGCCCCGCGGAGCTTGTCGAGCGTCGCGGTGATTTGGGGGAGGGGGTAGGCGTCGGTCTCGGTCGCGTCGTTAACCTGGCGAAAGTCGATGCAGAACCGGTGGCTCCCGTCTTTTTTTCGTACCACGACGACCGGGGAGCTCCATGCGCTTGTCGAGCGCTCGATGACCCCCTCCCGTTCCATTTTTTCTACTTCGGCGTTAATGATGGCCTGCATGGCCGGATTTCGCGGTCGGTATCTTTGCTTGATTGGCTCGACGTTAGCTTTGACGCGTATGTGATGGGCGGTTTTGTCGGTCGGTCCGGTGATTTGTTCGAATAGCGGGAGTTGTTCCGCGAGGAATTCCCGAAGCCTTTCCTCTTCGGCCGGTGTTCGCGGGGCGAGGCCCTCGGTCATTGCGGCGGCGTGTGTTTGGCCGCGGGTCTCCGATGCGGCGGGCGCGGGAATTGCGTGGCCTAGCTTTGCCCAAAAATCTACCCCGAGTAGCATCGAGTTTTTCAGGTTCGGCATGATTGTAAACGAGTGCCAGATGGTTTTGCCGGTGGTCTGTATCGGCAGCCGGACGCGGCCCGGTATCGTTATTAGTTGCCCGTTGGCTAGCTGGACTTGCCCTTCGTCCGGTGTTACGGGGAAGCCGAGGGTTTGCGCGAGCTGGGCGGTGTGTTCGTCGACCAGCGATATGTCGGAGCCGGTGTCCAAGAGGGCATCTAACGGGCGGTCGCGGATGCGTGTTCTCAAGTGCGGCCGGGGCGTGAATCTTACGTTGAGGACCGGGGGGCGGCCGGTGTGTCCGCGGTCCCGGTTTCGTTTCCCGGCGGCGGATGGCAATCCTTGGTTAGGACGCCGTCCTTGCCGCATTGTGAGCAGAATTTTCGGGCGGGGCGTCGGCAATCGAAGCGCGTGTGGCCGCGTTGCTTGCAGCGCCAGCAGCACTCGCTTCGATTGTATACGGCGGCGGTGACCGGGGAGTCGGTGGCGGCGTTCTTCGCGGCGGTACGTTTCTTCCGATTTTGCTGCAATCGCTCGAACTCGCCGGCCCGTTGTTGCAGCTCCCGGGGGCTGCGGACGTCGCTTCGCCAGATACGGTTCTGGTAATCGGGGTGCATGTTTTCGTAGAGTTGTTCGACCTGCTCTTCGCTCGAGTAGCCCCCTGCCCTGCGCATGAGTGCCAGCATTTGTGTCGCGTACTTGATATACGGTTCCCCTTCCTTTTGAACGCGGTCGCGGATCTCGTTCACTAATTGTAGTCGGTATCGTCGCGGCAGGAAGGTGTCTTTAAAATCGGTGATGAACTCCTCCCAGCTCGTCCAGTGTTCCCGGTTATTTCGGTACCATAATAGTGCGTCCCCCCGGAGTAATTCGGGCAAGCCGCGTAGC
Source organism: Temnothorax unifasciatus (assembly GCA_030770225.1). Lineage (NCBI taxonomy): Eukaryota > Metazoa > Arthropoda > Insecta > Hymenoptera > Formicidae > Temnothorax > Temnothorax unifasciatus. Next base: position 27,300 of record JASTWK010000497.1, on the reverse strand, counting down.
CAATGCGCGTCGGAAAATTCGTAGGCTGCCCGTAATTCGTCGATCCGCTCGAGAAAGGCCCACGGATCCTTACCGTCAAAATGTAATCCCCATTTCCGCATCTGATTCATTATCTGCGACGCGGTGTTACTCGGTGGGGCCGCGGGTATTGCCGGCAGCGTTAGAGTCGGAGTCGCGGGGTGTATTGTTATAGTCGGGGGGTTCCCGGTTAATGTCAGGGCCGGGGGCGGGGGGTCTCCCCGTGCTTCGAATATCCCGGGGTTCTCGTCGATGAATTTATTTAATCGCTTCCGGAGATCGTCGAGGTTGCCCTCGGTGTCGAGTCCGAGCATTTGCATTTCGTGTGCGAGATCGCTCTTACTGAGCCGGTAGTAATACTCCTTCATTTTGCCGGTTTCCTGGGTCCGTTCCTTTCGGTCGTGTCCCTGTTCGGGCGCCATACACCTCGCATCCGTTCCTCCGCGCCTCCTTCGAACCCGACCACGCCGCGAGCTAGTTCCGCGCTTCGAAGTCAGGTTGTTTTATGGCCGATCCGCGAACCGCGCCGCCTTGTCATCACCGACCCTGCATAGCGCGACGCTATACATCGCGAGGATTGGAGAGCTGGTCGTTTTACCGAGACGCACTCGGCCAAGACAGAGTAACTCTCTACCTAGTGGTTTTGACTAGCGGAAGATTCAGGAGCTCAGGATCGGTCGGATCGGTGATCTGGTCGGTCGCAGAATCGTCTTATCATTATTAGACGCCTCGTTATATACCCGTCGCGGCGGCGTCGGTGTGGCGGGGGTAACGGCGTCGGCAATCGCGAGCGCCGGGATGATGCGGCGGAGCGGTCGGAGATTACGGCGTCTCGGCGCCGCGATTGCGTTCGGCGGTCTTCGGCCACTTTCGGTACCGCTCGGCGCTCCGAGACGGTTATGTGGTGAGTCCGTTCGCGGGCTCCCTAACGATACATGCTACCTGAATTTAAATATAACGCGGGCACTTCGGGCCCGTTTCTTGCCCAGCGGATGGTCGGCTGGGCGATCCTCGGCAGGTTGGTCGGCCGGAACGATACGTATTTCCGGGGCGTATCGTTACAAAATGAATTAGCAACCTTTGAATAATTTGAAATGATAACGGGACGTTAAATAAAATGCGCCATTTAACAATAACTTCTAAGGTAACAAGTTTAATCTACGATGACCTAAATTTAAACGTGAAAAGAAATTAAATTGTTTCAATGAGTTCTCGAATCGTCCCCAAATAGATATGAGTCACGTAGAAACGAATTTCCTAATTCGTCTGAGTTAATCGATACAATGTTCTAGTTTAAACACTAGTTTGTGACACTACTTTGTAAAATGTTAAGTTATCTACGATCAATGTAGCAATCTTTATAAATTTCTTTCTTTCTAAATATAATAAATATTTTACACAATCGGAAAACTATTTTACAACATGAATAAAGAAAAGTCAAAAAGCGAAATAATCAGTTTTGACGCGATTAAAGGAGATCATCAATGGCGATTGTATTAAATTCTAGTCCATACTGACTAAGAATCGCGAATTATGCGTGAAAATTGTAGAGTTTCTTGACAGCTCTTATGTACAGATGGATTCAAGTGTTTCTGGCTTCATCTGGTCTTATGCTACTTGTTCAGCATGTCCGTTCATTACCAGTTCTTCAGTAAGGGAAATTATAGCTTTAAAAAAATCAATTAATTTCAATTAATTTGCGCATCTGCAAAGAAATTCTCGAAGATTGGATAATAATAACTACTTTGAGACCGGCGTTATTCTTTTGACAATTTTATATTTAGATTGACGAATAATACTGACACCTGCCGCGGCCTGGGTCAAGGGCTGCCAGGGCTCTGAATAATTACGACAAGATTGACTTTATTAATTGGACGCCAGTTAGTTTATGAGAACTAACAAACTCATACTCTATATCTAATTCTCTTGATTTGCCGCAGTCGGCTAGCGATTTAATTCTAAACATGAGACAATACAAGGGGAGTTCCGTCGGAAGACCCAAGGAATTTTGCAGGAGTCAGAAAGAAAAGTAGAGAGATAAGCAAGCAATATATGAGTATATTGAGGTTAGACTTACGTTACAGTCGTGTCGCTATTTGCCACAAAACGGGCCACACAGCTCGTTGACAATTTTAGACGAGTACCGTCCACACAAACACGGTGTTTTCAATATATGACGAGAACCGTCCTTGCAAGTACAACGTTAACAATATTTGATGACAAAACTGACCGCAAACCGGCAGATAGCTGATCGCTTAAACGCACGCAGGACTGATCTCGCCGAAGACCGACGGGAGGGTCTCTAATGCTCTAATATGACAATAATATTCGGACTGTTCACGCCGAAGACCGACGAGAGAGTCTCTAATATAACAATAATATTCGGACCGTTCACGCCGAAGACCGACGAGAGAGTCTCTAATATAACAATAATATTCGGACCGTTCACGCCGAAGACCGACGAGAGAGTTTTTAATATAACAATAATATTCGGACCGTTCACGCCAAAGACCGACGAGAGAGTCCCTTTCGTCGATCTTTCGGTCGTCCTGCTACCACGAGACCACACCTTCGATCCTAATCGTTATCGGTCGATATATTCCGTCGCGTGCGGCCACGCTATTGGCCCTCTGTCTCGGCGGTTCTCGAGGCTCGGCGCTCGCGCAGCGCGAGCAGTACGACAATCGGCAGCCCTATCGGATCGGTTATTACATCGAGTGTCGATGTCGAGGGGAAGAATTATATTTTCCTGTCACAACTTACCTCATAATTTTGTATCATAAAATAAATATTTGCATAAATATTAGTTTGAATGCGATCTTCATTCTGAGCTTGAACTGAGCAGCAACTCCCTTTGAGGAACAATTTTGTACCACATTGTAAGCTTCTGTCGACCATTTACCTGCAAAGGAGTATCATCAAAGTATAATTACATATTCAAAGATAAATAATTTTGAGTAGAAATGTATAATCTGGAAGAATAGTATACATAACGTCAATACATATAGTTACCGTTCTTTGGCTGAATATTTGATAAAAAGATTTTGATAGCTTGGAAGGGTAGGCTCAAATAATTATATATCAATGGCCTACATTACGAATTACTAAACTGCCAGTAACCGTGATCGAGTAATCGTACTACGCTTCTCTCTCCCGATGGATCTGGACGTTCAATGCATCCTTTAATCCATTTGTTGCTCCAATATATAGCCACGTAATCATTCTCTACAAAGTAAAAATGTATTGTATAATCAGAATATCCTGATTTTTTTTTTATTCAACGTGTTAAGATATCACTTACTGTTCAATACATCTGGAACTGGCAGCAATTCATTGTTATACCAACCAATACATCACGCTGTCTTCCAAATTTTGCAAAAGGAGAAATGATGAATGAGTCGGAAACTGAACGAAAAGCCAATTTGGCTTGACAATGTAAGAGATATTAATGTCATTATTAACACTCTCAACCAGGGACAGGGACCGTTGAATCGGGACATTATACACAATTTCTTCGATCACCTCCGCTATTGTCACGATATATATTCACGCCAAACCGCATATATAACATCGTGTAATTTTTTTTTTAAACATTACGATAATTCCTTCGCGTAATAAACGAGATCGGTATCGCTCCGCGCGTATTTGAGATACACTACCGTGTTAGGTTAGGTTAACTGTGACAGCGCGCTGAACGCATTATCTGCACTGCGCGCAGTACACACACGTATGATTAACTGAACTGACTGTGAATGTGAAAACTGTGACACCGCGCTAATGAACGCACTATCTGCACTGCGCGAAAGCGCCGCCAGTGTCGAAAAAGTGAAAAGGACGCGATTCCAGCCAATGAAATGATGGCATGGCATGGCATGAGAGACGGTCGACGTAGAAAAAGTAGTAAAAGTATCTTAAAAAAATTTTTTCACATTTGGACTTTGCGTCGCAATAATCTCCGTTCGTAGGACACGTAGCGGAATATTATAAGAGAAACCCCCCCCCCCCTAATTCGACCCCAAACTATCGATCAAGCCTACTTAGAACTTGATCCGTTCACTCGTTATCGAGATCTCAACATCTCGGGTACTCGCAACCCGTCGCGTCGCGTAAAAGAGTCACGGTTTGGTTTCGCTCCGCGTGTACTTGGTGCGAGACACTACCGTGTCTCTTGATTGTGGAAAATTCTGGAAAAATTTCTGATGACAAAAACATTGATAAAAAAAATAAATAAGTGTTCTTGCTTTTTTTAGTCTCGATATCTTTCTGGCACAATTACGAAAAAAATTTTGTAGAATCTTGGAGTAGTTTCTTATCAGATATAATTTTCGGAAACAACAAAATGGGTAGGCGATACTTTTAAAAAATAAAGTATTTTCTTCATTTTTTAAAAATATGATATGCTCTTTGTACCATTGCCATATTTTTTGTAGACTTTTGAGACGGTATTCTACAACAAGTAATTTTTTTGAACCAATAAAATGGGTAGAAAGGTACTTTAAAAAACAGTAATAAAAAAAAAAGGTTCTTGCTTTTTTTAATCCCGATATTAAATAAATAGGTGCAGGTACTAAAAAAATAAGTGACGCGTAACGATTAAGGAACAATCGTTTTATGTTGGATATACTTGCAGAAGACTGTAGGAAATGTATTTTTCCAAGAAAATAAATAGTTTTTTGCAAATATATGATACAAAATTAATTATACAAATGAAGCGATTGAATATCTCAATAGAGCAAGCAAGAAACAATTAATCTATCAAAAATCAATAGAAAATGTTGATTAAACTCTTTGAGATATAGTTATAAACGATAGAGCTATTATATTACGTTTGAATATTTCCGCCAAAAACTGTCGAGCCATAGTTACAATAGGCGGCCGATAAGTGGCAACGGCGTCACTTGTGAAATGATTAATTTGTCAATATTTTAATAAAAATGCAATAAATCATTAAAATAATGATGGAGCAATAAGAAGCAATTAATGAGCAATCGTTCTATGCCGGATTTAGTTGCATAGAGTTATTAGAAATATGTTTTTGAGTAAAAATTAGAAATGTTTAATTTTATTTCTTACAAAAAAGTTTTCTTGTGCTTTTTTCGTATTTTGCGTCGTTTTCGAGATATTTCAAAAACAATGGAAAATGATATTTTTTGTTAATATCTTAGAAGTGCACCCCTTAATTTAATAGCATTTTTGTTTTTTAACTTATCATAGTGTCAAATGATCGTATGAATCAATAAAATTCCATTAAAGAATTAGTTCCGAATGAGCGTCGTTTTTTAGCCATCTTTCTTTTTCCTCTCCTCCTATGATATCTGAAAACAAAAATCATTTATTTATTCTCTCTGATTAGCTATCATTGTGCCTGCTTGCCTTCTTCTCCTTTCCAAGTCCGCCATCCATTTCTCTCCTTCACCCTTGCTGTCTAGTATTCTTTTAATTCTTTCGCTAATTTCTTCCAATTCTTCTCCTTCTTCTTCTCTTGTGCACCATTCTAAAACATGCTCCCATAACTCTTTCTCCGCGCCACATATTCTGCAGCATGTCTTTTCTATTGGCTCCCAGTATCTTCCACTTCTCATCTCATTTCCTACTCTGAATCTCGCTATCCTAATCATAGACTTTTCCTTCCCCTTTTTCTCCAGGTATTCCGGCCTTCTGTTTTCTGCTACCTCCTTGTACCATTTGTTGTACCTTGACTCTCTTATCCTTTCGTCTCTCTCCTGAATCTGAATGTCCTTGTCTCTTTTTGTTAAATCTTCAATGCTGCTCCATCCCTCCCCTCTTTTCTTTTTTATTTCCTCGACTGCATATCCTCTTCTCTCGTAAAAACTCCTTCTTTCCTCTTCCCATTTTGATTTTTTCTTCCTTACCTTCTCTCTTATTTCCTTCCAGCACTCTCTTGCGATCTCGTTTCCTTCGCCTCTCTCCAATTTTTCTTCGTACTTCATCGCTTTTTTACCAGCAGTCTCATCAGTAGTCTCATCTTGTCTCTCTTATTGTTAGTTTCCTCCTTCAGCATATATCCAGGCGTGCTCCAGTCCAGGCCCAATGTCCACCTTATATACCTTTCGTGCATTCTTTCTATTTTCTCTCTTTCTTTCCATCCCCACACTTCTTCTCCGTACAAAGCTATGCTTGCTATCAGCGAATCGTATAACTTAATCCTTCTTATCCAGTCTCCTCCAAATAACCTTTTTCCTATTCCCCATACCTGTCTCATTGCTATGGTAGCTTTCCTTACTCTTTCGTTTATATGCGTCTTGTCCCTTTCTCATTGTCTCCTCTATATCTGCCAGCAGCAGTATAAAGAGCATGGCGCTCAGTGGGCATCCTTGCCTAACTCCCTTGACCGTCCAGAAGCACGATCCTTTTTCTCCCTTTACCCTCACTACGCATCTTGTCTCCTCGTATAGGTTTTCTATCCTTGCCCTCAGCTGTTCACTGATTCCTTCTCTTTTCATTACTTCTCATAATTTTTCTCTGTCCACGGAGTCGAATGCTGCCTTCAGGTCTTTAAATGCTGCTACAGCTTCCCTTTTTTCTTGCTCATAGCTCTTCCGATCACGTAGTTCAGTGCATATATATATTTTTTCCATTGTTCCTTTCTTTTTTCTAAATCCTGTCTGTGTTTCTGGAAGTATCCCCTTTTCCTCTACCTCTTTCTCTAGCTTCTTAGCCAATATTGCTGCATATATTTTATAACTTGTGTTTATTATTAGTGTCACCTCTCTGTAATCTTGTGCTTCTTTTCCTTCTCCTTTCTTTACTATTGGTACTATTATACCTTCTTTCCAGTCTTCTGCTATTTCTTTCGTCCTCCACGCTGTATCACATACCTCCCATATTTTTTCCTCCAATCTCTCTCTTCCATATATCCATACCTCATTTGGCAATCCATCTGTACCTGCTGCTTTCCTTCCTTTCATTTCTTTAATTACTTCTTCCACTTCCTCTCTTCTTATTCTTCCTTCCTGCTCCTTTTTGCTACCCATTCTTTCCTCTCCCTTCCTGTCTTTTTCACGCGGTTTCACAGTTACTCCTTCCAATAACTTTATGAAATGTTTATTCCATTGCTCCTCCGTTATTTCTTCGCAGACCTCTTTTCTACCCTTCCTTTCTCTGTTTATAAATCTCCATACTTCTTTCTCGCTAGTTGCTTCTCTTGCCTCTTTTATAACTCTCTGCTTTTCTATCTCTTTCTTCTCTTTTATTTTCTCCTCATATTCTTTTTTCTTTATACTGTACCTCTTTTTATCTACTTCTCCTTTTCTCCATTTAACTAGTTTCTCTCATGCTTCTTTCCTTAGTCTTGCACATTCACTATCCCACTATCTGCTTTTTTTCTTCGATCTCTGGTCCTCTCTTATTTCTTTCCAAACAGCAGCCTGTTTTACTGCGTCCTTTATTCCTTCCAATATTTCTTCTATGTTTGCACCCTCTATTCCCGTCTCTTTCATTCTCTCCTTGTAATTTTCCGTTCCTTCCTTTGACTAATCCATTATTCTCTTTATTCTTTTCTCCTCCTCTCCTCTTTCACTAGTTCCTTTTACCTTCAATATTACTGACTGGTGATCAGAATCAATTGCATCTCCAATCCTTATTTCCTCAGTTTTCTCCCAAATTTCCTGGTTTCCAATTATATAATCTATTACCGATTCACCTCTCCCTCCTATAAAAGTGAACTCTCCGTCTTTGTCTCCCTTTGCTCCGTTTATTCCTAATCCTTCTTCCTCTACAAACTCCAACAGCTTCCTTCCCTCTGAATTAATTTCTTTATCTTTCGATTTTCTTCTTTCTCCCATTATCTCTGTTAATTCTCCTTCTTTTCCTGTTCTCGCATTAAAATCGCCTCCTATTATTATTTACTCCCCTAAACCACCATTATTTGCATATTCCTTTATCTTCTTTATTTTCTTTTTAATATCATTGCTTACATATACCGCTATAATTCTCCACGTACCTTCTTTGGTTTTTGCTATTCTTTCCACAATTCCTTCCTCCTCTCTCTCCTTTATTCCATCTATGGCTAGTTCTTTCCTAACGCCTGTTATTATCCCTCCTTTCGCTCTTCCCTTCCTTCTTTCTTTCGTCGCTGACTGGCATTTCCACACATATTTAGCCGATAACCTTCTTTTAACTCTGCACCATTCTTTTTGCTCTACCCATGTTTCTAACATAGCTATTATATCCCAGTTTTCTATCTCTTTCCAGAATTCTTCGTTTTTCCTCATTAATCCAGCTATATTCCAGAAGCCTATTGTTATTGTATTCATCCTTTCCTCACTTTGCTTGCTCTCTTCCTGCCCCCCGTTTCCTTCTTCTTTCTCCTATTCCTTATGCCTTCTCTTTTCCTATCCTCTTTCCTTTTCTTATGACTTCCGAAAATCACTCCTCTCTTCTAACTTTCCTTTACTCTCATTCCATTTCAGCTCTTTGTTATCCACCCACATCTTTTGGTAGCCAATTGTGGTTTTCTTTCCGGCCTCTTTTTTCTCTTTTGCTATTCTTCTTATTTCTTTCTGTATCTGTTTTTCTATTTTAGTAAGATCGTCATCCAAGAAGCTTTCATATTTTTTTCCTAACTCTTTCCTTTTTGCCATTATTTCCCTTTTGGCTTCCCAGTTCCTGCATTTCAACATCGTCATTTTATTATCTCCATATTCTACCTACTTCTTGTACTTCTTCAATGTCCACTCTTACTTTATTCATTGGAGAAATGAATATAATTGTGAAAGGAGCGAAGAGAGGAAACGAGACAGAAAGGAAAGAGAAAATCGAGAAGATAATAGGAGATATTATCTTCTCAATTTTCTCTTTCTTTTCTGTCTCGTTTCCTCTCTTCGCTCCTTTCACAATTATATTGTTTCTCCTTCTTCTTCTCTCCGCCATTTCTATATTCTTTTCAATCTCTTTCATCTCCCTATTAAGTCTCTTCCTTCTTTTCCCTCCGTTCCGCTCATGCCTACCTTCTCAACTTTTTCTTCCAGACTTTTTACTTTTTTTTCCAGCGACTTTCTTTGGTTCTCCCATACTTCCTCTTTCCTTTTGAATTCTTCCTTCAACCCTTTTATTTCATTCTTTATTTCCTCTTTATCCTTTTTTCTTTCCTCTTCCTGTTCCTCCATTTTCCTTCAAATTTTTTAAGCATCTTCTATGCTGCCATGTTTTCTTCTCCTTCTTCTCCTTTTTTGATCTTGGTTGGTGGTGATCTATTAACCTTTCTGTTGCGTTGAATTTCTCCAGTAGCTCTTTTTTTACTCTAGCTGTTTCTTCCTTTATTCTTCTCTTTTCCTTTTTTGAATCAAATCCTTGATTGATCCTGCGCTATCCGTTCTCCCTCTTAGCTTGGCTAACTCTTCCGCCTTTGTTGGCCTGCCTCTTGCTTTCTTTCTACTCTCGCTTTCTTTTTTCTCCCCCTTGCCGCCCTGCTGCTCACTCTCTTTTACTATTTCCTTCTCTATCTCCATCCATCACTTTTACAACTATCTATCTCTCTAGCTATCCTATGCCTCAATGTGCTTACCGCTCTTTACAGTCCCTTCTAATATCCTTAGCCTGCCTCTCTCATCGCCCCGCGCTCCGTCTGTACTTCGCGTGTTTCCTGCCCGCGGCCGCTCTCCTCACAATGTTTTTCCTCTCTATGCTTCGCGTACTCCTTGCCCGTCCCGTTCTCGCGCGCGCTTTCGCACCCTTTTCTCCTTTTTATCCTTCCCTTTCACGACCTCCCTCCACTTCTTCACGTACTCTCGCTCCTCCACTCTCTCCCTCTCACCTGCACGCCTCCACCAGACTTCTCTCACGCTCTCACGACTGCCAAAAATAACTCGCCTAATCACCACGCACCACACTTTATTATGGAACGTTTTACTTTTTAATAGCATAAATAATATTCTACATAATATAAAAGTTTCAAAAAATAATTGTCTTGAGAAAAATAGCGATTCTTACTAATGAATTAAATTTATGTCAAACATAATAAAAATTGGATAAATTCAATTTATGTCAGGACATAATAAAAATTCGGAATTATTTTTATGTCCTGACATAATTTTAATTTCACGAATTAAAATTATGTCTGGAAATATATAAAATATAATTTAATTTTGAATTTTTATCATGTCCCGACATAATTTTAATACATCCAATTTTTATTATGTTTGACATAATTTTAATTTGATGAATTAAAATTATGTCGAGACATCATAAAAATTGTATGAAGTAAATTATGTCGAGACATCATAAAAATTGTATAAATTAAAATTACGTCGACATCATAAAAATTGAATGAATTAAAATTATGTCAATACGTAAAAATAATTCCGAATTTTTATGATTTGTCGACATAATTTTAATTTATTCAATTTTTATGATATCTTGACATAATTTTAATTCATTCAGTTTTTATGATGTTTCAATTTTTATGATATCTCGACATAATTTTAATTCATTCAATTTTTATGATGTCTTGACATAATTTTAATTCATTCAATTTTTATGATGTCGACATCATTTTAATTCATACAATTTTTATGACGTCGACATAATTTTAATTCATACAATTTTTATGATGTCTCGACATAATTTTAATTTATTCAATTTTTATGATGTCTCAATTTTTATTATGTCTGAATTTTTATGACGTCTGAATTTTTATGATGTCTGAATTTTTATAATGTCTCAATTTTTATGATGTCTGAATTTTTATGACGTCTGAATTTTTATGATGTTTGAATTTTTATGTCTGAATTTTTATGATGTCTCAATTTTTATTATGTCTGAATTTTTATGATGTCTCAATTTTTATGATGTCTGAATTTTTATGATGTCTCAATTTTTATGATGTCTGAATTTTTATGACGTCTGAATTTTTATGATGTTTGAATTTTTATGTCTGAATTTTTATGATGTCTCAATTTTTATTGTGTCTGAATTTTTATGATTTCTCAATTTTTATGATGTCTGAATTTTTATGATGTCTCAATTTTTATGATGTCGCGACATAATTTTAATTCCGGAGCTGGTGATTTTTATAATATTGGCATCCCACAATATTGGCAGCATTGTGTAAGTAGCGCCAACAGTTCTCACAGCTTGAATTCGATGTCTACGTGTCCCAGGTCGCCGATGACAAGGTCTAGATAGTGCGCTCCGTAGTTTTTGGTGTCTAGGTGTATTAATACTTTGAATTCGATGTCTACGTGTCCCAGGTTGCCGATGACGAGGTACAGATAGTGCGCTCCGTAGTTTTCGGTGTCTAGGTGTATTAATACTTTGAATTCGATGTCTACGTGTCCCAGGTTGCCGACGACGAGGTCCAGATAGTGCGCTCCGTAGTTCTCGGTGTCTAGGTGTATTAATACCTTGAATTCGATGTCTACGTGTCCCAGGTTGCCGACGACGAGGTCCAAATAGTGCGCTCCGTAGTTCTCGGTGTCCAGGTGTATTAATACCTTGAATTTGATGTCTACGTGTCCCAGGTTGCCGACAACGAGGTCCAGATAGTGCGCTCTGTAGTTTTTGGTGTCTAGGTGTATTAATACTTTGAATTTGATGTCTGCGTGTCCCAGGTTGCCGATGACGAGGTCCAGATAGTGCGCTCCGTAGTTTTCGGTGTCTAGGTAGAATTCAAGCTGTGAGAACTGTTGGCGCTACTTACACAATGCTGCCAATATTGTGGGATGAAAATCACCAGCTCCGGAATTAAAATTATGTCGCGACATCATAAAAATTGAGACATCATAAAAATTCAGACATAAAAATTCAAACATCATAAAAATTCAGACGTCATAAAAATACAGACATCATAAAAATTCAGACGTCATAAAAATTGAGACATCATAAAAATTGAATGAATTAAAATTATGTCGAGACACCATAAAAATTGTATGAATTAAAATTATGTCGACGTCATAAAAATTGTATAAATTAAAATGTCGACATCATAAAAATTGAATGAATTAAAATTATGTCGAGACATCATAAAAATTGAATAAATTAAAATTATGTCGAGATATCATAAAAATTGAAACATCATAAAAATTGAATGAATTAAAATTATGTCAAGACATCATAAAAATTGAATGAATTAAAACTTTGTCGACACATCATAAAAATTTGGAATTATTTTTACGTATCGACATAATTTTAATTCATTCAATTTTTATGGTGTCGACATAATTTTAAACTTTGTCGCATAACACGGCTCTCATTTACTAGAACTTTAGATTATAAAAGTATAATCTAGAGCTCTATCACTTACTCGTAACGAGTGCCATCTAGCGGCACGGTAGGTCATACTGACAACACTTTTTAAGATTTTGCGAAGAAGAAGACTACAACAACTACGACAACTACGACGACTACGACGACTACGACGACGACGACGACATAAATTGAATGACATAAATTGGGCAGAAAAATAGAGGCATATATGCGTCAAGCGCATATCTGTGCATCAATGCATGTTATAATAAGAAAAATCTGTATTTTTCTCCGATATTTAAATCTTTCGATAATATTGACTTATTAAAAAAATTCAGTGGTTTATTTCTAGAGAAGCGTTCTCCTTCCTGTAAAAGATACGCTGTAACGTCTTGCTTATGAAAAGAGGTGTTGTGCCCGTAGCCGTAAGGAGGGACTTTGTCGGGATGTAGGCGCCCAAAGGATTAGGATCCACGCACTAATAAAAAGACACTCCGTACTTTACAGTAAAAGAGGTTTTGCTCTCACTTTATTACAAGTATTTAATACAATACGCGTCAAGGGTGCACGGTTAACTTTAGAAGCGATCTGCTCTGATCCTGTTGCTATTGACTTATATATTATTTTCGTTAAGGCGGAAGGAGTGCGGTGACCCCGATCGGAGCACGTCTGCTGCTCCGTATCTGTTCCGCGCGACTCCGCCGCTGTCTCAGCATTCTGGGAACAGAACTGTGACTCGCTTTCTTCTCGTCACGTTCCTCTTTAAGAATTTAATCATTTAATTACGTATTAGTTATTAAACGTGTTCTTGTTCCCAAAAGCTGGTCGGGCTACGACAGAGAATATGAAAGGAGGATGTATCGCTCCTGTATTTCGTTAATCGCTTACGAAAGGTTGTATCTCTCTTGTATCTTGTTGAAAAATATCTTGTTAAAAAATTATATGCTTGGCGTGAGACGCTACCGCGTCTCTTGATATCAATCGCAATCTATTCCGCACCTATTTCGTATCTATTCCACAACTCATTCCATAATCGCAGAATCAAAATAGATTAGTAAAAGAGTTACAGTCAAAGTTGCGGTTACGGAATAATTTGCGGTCAATAACTGCGGAATGAGTTGCGATTAAAACATTGCGGAATGATTTGCGGTTAGTAACTGCAAAATAGGTGCAGAACATGTGCGAAATAGGTGCGGAATAGGTGCAAAACATGTGCGGAATAGGTGCGGAATAGATGCGGAACAGGTGCGGAATAGGTGCAGAACATGTGCGGAATAGGTGTGGAATAGGTGCGGAACATGTGCGGAATAGGTGCGGAATATGTGCGGAACATATGCGGAATAGGTGCGAAATATGTGCGGAATAGGTGCGGAACGGCTGCAAAACAGCTGCGGAACAGACGCGGAACATGTGCGGAATAGGTGCGGAACATGTGCGGAATAGGTTGCGGAATGTATTGCGGTAAGTGACTGCGGAACATTAATTGGTTACGGATATATAAAAAATTTGAATTCAGTAAACTTTGCCGCCACGGCTCTCATTTACTCTCATTTACTGATGACGAGTGCCATCTAGCGGCACGGTAGGCCAAACCGACAACACTTTTTAAGATTTTGCGAAGAAGAAGACGACGACGACGACGACGATGATGTATCTGAATGATATAAATTGGACAGAAAAATAGAGGCATATATGCATATCTATAAGTCAAGTGCATATCTGTGCATCAATGTTGTATCATTATAATCAGAAAAATCTATTTTCTTCTCCAATATTGTTAGGACAGGCAGGTAAGGGATAACGAAAATTAACCGGCTAGGATTAATGAACTGGATCTTTTATTATAACGCCTGTACATTCAAGAATGTTCGAGACGGAAAGAAGAAACTAACGTACATACGTGGCAACAAACAAAAGTAAAGTAAAGTTTTTGGAACGCTGTAGAAGACAGCGTCATCTAAAGTAACTAGAGAAAAAGATGATAGCGCCACCACAATCCAGCGTTACTGTTAGCCATTGGTAAAAGGTTTATAGAGAGTAACGAGGGCGCGAATTGTTCAATCTCTAACATCCTCCCTCAAGTTGCGCCCGGGAATAATCGATGGGTTGAAGTCCCAGGCCTGATATACATCTCTAATGTCTAACTCCAGATAAGGCTTTAGTGAGAATGTCGGCGATCATCTCCTCCGTGGGAAAATATACAAGCTTCAATGCGCGTTCATTTATCGCCTGACGGATACAGTAGGGTCTGATATCTATGTGCTTGGACCTGGAATGAAACACAGGATTTTCAGCCAACAGTCCAGCACTACGGTTGTCATTGTAGATTACAGCGTCCGCGAGATCCGCATGTCCGAGTTTTTTGAGAAAGTTGGTAAGGTACATGGCCTCCTTGGTAGCGTCGGCGATAGCCATATATTCGGCCTGTGTGGACGATAGAGCAACCGTCCTCTGCTTGCGGGATTCCCATGTTACAGCGCCTCCGCTGAGTGTAAAAATGTAACCGGTGTAGGAACGTCTATCGATGGAACAATTGCCCCAGTCGGCGTCCGCAAAACCTCGCAACGGTTGATTGTCCTTGTGAAAGACCAATTCGTAGTCGGAAGTCCTCTGAAGGTATCGGAGCACGCGTTTGGCAGCAGCCCAATGCTCGCTCTTGTGACATGAGTTGAACTGACTAAGCGCACTTACAGCGTGCGCGATGTCGGGGCGTGTTCCCACGGCGACATACATCAGGGCCCCGATTAGCTCTTGATACGGGTGATCTTCAGTGTTGTCCTTTCCAGCGTCTGCGCTCTTCGTCAGCTTGACGCCTAAGGCGATGGGAGTGTTGACGGGCTTACAATCGCCCATCCCAAAACGTTTGAGAACTTCTTTGACGTAACCTCGTTGATCAAGATGAATGCTCTCCCCGTCGCACCGAATCTCGACACCGAGACAGTATTTGGCGGTGCCAAGATCTTTAACCTTGAACAGTCTGGCGAGCTCTCTCTTGATTCGATTTTCCATATTTCGATCGTTGGAGACGATTAGGATGTCGTCAACATATACGAGTACAAAAGTAAGTTTTCCCTTGTCGACATAAACACATGGGTCGGCGTTGGTAGGAGTCAACCCGAGGCTGCGAAGTCCCTTATCGAGCTCCGCGTGCCATTGCCGTCCGGCCTGATGCAGGCCGTAGAGAGCCTTCTTTAACTTGCATACCCTATCCGGGCCTTTGATGTCCCTCAGCATGGCGTGAACTCGCTTCAGAATCTCAGGATCCTGCTCTTGGGCCATCCTCTCCAAAGTTGGCTGCAACAAATCCGGCAATTCCATGTATATATTGGTATCGATTTTTCCGTTTAAATACGCAGTCTCAATGTCTAGTTGGGAACCGTCAAGTCGAATTTGGCAGCCAATGCCATCAGCAGTCGAAGTGAACCTAGGCGGGCGACCAGAGCGTAAGTCCCGAAAAAATCGATGCCTGGGCGTTGAGCGTATCCCTTCACGACTACGCGTGCTTTTCTTTGATTCAGGACTCCATTGGCGTCGAATTTATTTCTCAAAACCGTGCGACATTTGATGACCTTTCCATTCTTAGGTTTCGACACAATATCGAAAGTGTCGTTGAGGACTAAACTCCTGATTTCTGGGTACACCGCGTCGAGCCATTCGTCCTTATTCGGTCCGGATATTGCCTCGCAAAAAGGGATTTCGCATGTATTAAATGCGAATCGGCATCTTCCCACATCTCATCTTCGCTTGACTCGACCTGATTTCCTGCTTCCCGTGGTGCGGCGACGGCCGGCACCGTGTTGTAACCTTTGGCGGGTCGACCCGGTTTGCCCGTCAATATTTTGCGCGGTCTGCCGGGACCACGTCGTAATTGATCGTCTGCTGGATTCGGTTCCCCTTGGTCGGCATCGTTCGCAGTTAATTGGCGTGTTCTCATTGTGACCGCCCCGATCTGGCTCCTCATCGTTCGGTAGAACCCCTCATCAGGGTGTGTGTTTCCGTCAATTTCAGTCTCGCCGCTCGTCCCCGGGTTCCGCTGATTATCTGAAACAGAAAAAAGTTTGCCCGAGGATCCATGGACAGGATCTTGCTGGCCCTCCCTGGTCTAGAGCTCATTGAAGAACTTGACATCTCTCGTCACATAAATCTTCATCTCAGACGGCACCCAAACGCGATAGGCCTTGGACGTTTCGGAATATCCGACGAGAGTTCCTTCAATTCCTCTTGGCGAAAATTTGCCCTTGTCAGGAGATTTGTCTAGGATGTACACCTTGGCTTCAAATTTCTGCAGGTATTTAAGGCTGGGGCGCCTGCCCGTCCACACCTCGAAGGGTGTCTTCGTACCGAGAATTTTAGTCGGGCATCGATTTCTCACGTGATTGGCGGTTGCAACAGCTTCGGCCCAAAAAGATGTCGGGAGTCCGGATTCCGTCAACATGCAGCGAGCAGACTCGACGAGTGTCCTATTCTTCCGCTCGGCTACACCGTTTTGTGCGGGCGTATATGGAGTCGTTAACCGTCGTTGAATTCCAGCTTCTGCCAGTATTTTATCCATAGTTGTGTTGCAAAATTCCTTCCCGTTATCTGACTGCAGTGCTTTGATTCTCTTACCGGTTTGCGTCTCTGCGTAATTTTTATACTCCAGAAACTTGGATGCCACCTCGGATTTGTTTTTCAGAAAATAAATCATGGTCCAGCGGCTATGGTCGTCGGTAAATGTAAGAAAATATCGGGCGCCGCCCCGCGAGTGTGTTCACATGGGACCGCACAGATCCGTGTGCACTATTCCGAGCAAGTCAGGTGACCTGTTGTCACGTTTCGGAAAGGGTGGTCTCGTGAGTTTTCCGGTGGCGCAGACATCGCACGGAAGAAGCACGTTGTTGACCTTGAATGTTAAGCCGGATGCCATCTCGTTCCGTAGCATGAAAGACATGTCGTTCCAGTTCAAATGGCCAAGCCGGCAATGCCATTCGGTCGCGCTATTCGAGGCACTTGTGGCTATGCATGCTGTGTCATGTCCTTCACGTAAGAAAAACAGATCACTCTTACGATCAGCCATCATTTTTACAACACCGTTGGCGTCTTTCACGTATGCGTGTTTTTCGGTAAACAGGACTTTATGATTTTTATCGACTATTTTCGCGATCGATAAGAGGTTCGTTCGAAGGTCCGGTACGTATAGCGCGTTTGCGAGCGTAATCTCCCTGTTCCGTTTACCGTTCGACTGTCACGTTCACGTCACCCTTGGCCGTCGCGCACGCGGTTGCCTGGTTTGCTAACTTTATACCGTTCTCAGCTTTGTACGTTCTCGCGAATAACTTGGCGTCCTTACAGAAATGCGACGTGCATCCGTTGTCGAGACACCACCTTTGATTTGTCACATAATTTGACGATCCGCTCGCGGAAACATTAGAGATTTTGTTTGCGTAAAAAACCATCACTCGCGGTATTCGCACTTTGGGCTTCCCTCTTCTTCTTGAAGCAGTCCGCGGCCTTGTGGCCCTTCTTCTTGCAATAGTGACACTTGTATCTTGCTTCGTTCGAGGAGTTCTTACCGCCTTGTTGACGGCCAGTGGCGCCGTCCATCGGTGTCTTCGACTGTTGCTTCGAGAACATGGCGTTCGTGTCCGCCTCGGCGTTCTTATAAACCTTGCTATTGCGCTCTTCGATGATCTTGATCATCAATGCGTCCATGTCCGGCAGATTGTCGCGAGATTTGATTGCGCAGCAAAAGTTGTCAAAACTGCTTGGCAAGCTACGAAACAGCATTATAGACAGTAAATCGCCATTGATCTCGATATCCATATTATGCAATTTATCCACCGTATCCATGTATCGGGATAAGTAATCCCTCAGGTCTTCGTCCTCGCGCATTTTCTTCAATAATAATTGTTCCAAGAGCGCGGCTCTGCTCATAGGTCCCTGGGAAGCGTAAACAGATTTTAGCCTGTCCCATACCTCTTTAGACGTTTTGCAGTTCCGAATATGCTTAAATTCCGTCGGACTAACGGACAATACTAGATCACTCTTCGCCTTGCGATCCTGGATGGTCCAGTTGTTCAGCGCAGTTTGTGCCGCGGCGAGTGCTTCGCCTTCGCCGGTCACGGTGGGCCTCGGAATGTCGCCATTAACGTACGGCCACGAGTCATTTTTTATCAAAAGCGCCTCAACTTGGATTAACCACGTATCGTAATTATGCTTCGTTAAGAGTTCGATGCGCGTCGAATTAATCGTACTCATGTTTGACATAGCTATTCGCGGCTCAATTACTATTTCGCGTCGTAATTCGTTTCGCGCGTACACGATTAAGCACTTCTGATAAAGGCGTACACAGAAAAAGTCCTTCGTTCGATTTTCGTCGTTCGCGAAACCGCTGGGCCCATAACCTGTTAGGACGGGTAGGTCAGGGATAACGAAAATTAACCGGCTAGGATTAATGAACTGGATTTTTTATTATAACGCGTGTACATTCAAGAATGTTCGAGACGGAAAGAAGAAACTAACGTACATACGTGGCAACGAACAAAAGTGAAGTGAAGTTTTTGGAACGCTGTAGAAGACAGCGTCATCTAAAGTAACTAGAGAAAAAGACGATAGCGCCACCACAATCCAGCGTTACTGTTAGCCATTGGTAAAAGGTTTATAGAGAGTAACGAGGGCGCGAATTGTTCAATCTCTAACAAATATTTAAATCTTTTGATAATATTGACTTATTAAAAGAATTCAGTGATTTATTTCTGAAGAAGCGTTTTCCTTCCTGTAAAAGATACGCTGTAACGCTGTAGCGTCTCACTTAAAATTAAAATAATTAAATAATATTATTATTATATATATTATATTATGAAAGGAGGATATGAAAGGAGGATGTATCGCTTCCTGTATCTTGTAAATCGCTTACGAAAGAATGTATCTCTCTTGTATCTTGTTAAAAAATAATTTTGTTAATAAATTATTATATACTTGGCGTGAAACGCTACCGCGTCTCTTGATGCATTACTATGCATTATCGTGCTTTACGGGTAAGTATTATATGTATTATCATGCATTCTCGACGCTTTGGACATATCACGAAACAGAACCAAAAGATCGTGCACATAGCACGGAACAGAATCAATAGAGCATGCACATAACGCGTTACCCATCAGAAATTTTCGTGGACATGGCTACGTAGTTCAATGTGCACGTTTTGTGTACATAGAGGCGCTCATGGACGGGGACCACCTAAAACGCGGGCATAACCACTCTCATCCTTCTATCTGATTATACTTAAAAAAAGAATCTTTAAAAACATCAACAGCACTACAGACTCTGAGCAGTCAAACTTATACACTAAATCAATTTGTTTCATGTAATCCAATTTGTTCTTTCCCTTCCTAATAACGTTATTTAGTTTTTTAGGAACCGTGTAAACGATATCAAAGCCGCGATTGTTTAAAATATTGCGGATATTTTCATGGTTATGAAATTTGCTATATTGTTATCATCAATTTCAGTCGTATCATGCATATCACGTGTAGCCTCCCGGTATTTAAGGGGTCATGCTTAGTTGAAAGGTGGTGATTTTCGGGGATTTTTATAAGAAAGTTCAATTTATTTTTTATACAACAAAAAGTTGATATCAAAAGTACATATATTGAACAACATTCAGAATTTTTTTCGTTAAAAAATATTGTAAATTTTAGAATAATTATTATAAGAGTGTATTTCACTTTGGAATGGCAAAATATATTTGGAACGAGATTCAGTGTTAACGTTATACCGTTACAAGCGAAAGAGCATTCGGACAAAAGAAGAGCAAAGAATATAAACAAGGGTGACCTTCCTTAGCAACTGTGCTGGGACAATAGAAAAATACTAACGGAACTAGACAGCGCGTAACAATACTAACGGAACTTGACAGCGCGTAACTCAAAAGCTTCTAAAATTGATTAAACTGAACAATTCAAAGTTTTCTAATTTATAACATTCCCTCCAAAAGTTTGCAATTGTTACTTTCTCCCGATTATAATAGTTCAAAATAAAGTCTTTCTCTTCTTCATTCCAAGCAAAGTCTGCTGTTCCACAAATTTCGGTTGAGCCAGTGGTTTGGTCAGGATGTCTGCTTGTTGGTCCTTGGATGATACTTCTTGTAGTTTAAAATCTCCAGCGTTGTATCTTTCTCTCACATAATGGTACCGTACGTCGATATGTTTCGTACGTTTATGTAGCTCCGGATTTTTAATGAGCTTCGCGGCACTTTGGTTGTCAATATACAGGGTGATCTTCATTTCCATAGCCATTAGCTCCTTTAGTAGATTTTTCGTCCAAGCAATTTCTTTAACAGATTGACATGCAGAAATATATTCCGCTTCTGTTGTTGAAAGTGCCACTCTTTGCCTTTGAGAATTCCATGTAATGATAGTGTTACGTCCTGAGAACTCCACGATTTCCCTTTTTCCGCGGAAATTCCTATTAAGCACTTAAGATATCTTTTAAGGATAAATAATCGAGTACGGACGGTTATCGATCGGCGAGTGAGCTTTGATCTCTTCACATTCCTTTTTTATTTATCAGCTAGCTATTTGTTTGGGTAACTAAAAAGCAACCTTCCAGGTGACGGAATATTGACAGACGGGGCATACGCGATCGAAATTTTATCAAGTTAGTCTAGCCGATAACTATAACCTGGCGACACGACGCGCCAAAAAGGGGGCTTAATCCCAAATGGAATTTACTTTGGATCTTTATTGCATCATGCGCCTATGCCAAAACTACCCGCGCAATGTCCGACAAACAGAGACGAAATCTAAAACGTGGTTTTAGGAATCTAAGGGGACGCGGAGGAGGTTTCTGTTTGTGATAAGACTACAATTAAGATTAGAAGGATATGCATCGTCCGTCAACATTGGAACAGGGTCGCGGGATAAATAAGGGACCCTAATAAAAGAGAATCGGCGATAGTCGAAAGCAAATGAGTCACTGGAAGAATCGCTGGATTGCACCCCGATAAGACAGTGGGGGCCTTACGAGAGGACTCACCAATGGAAAACCGGAAAAATCGATAACCGTCTCTAGCTTTCTAGGATAGGCTAAAACTTAAGATCTGGCCCTTGGGTGAGAAACGTCTCACCCAATAAGAAATCCTCTAGATAAAAATTAGAAGCATCTTTCCAACCAGAAGTTCCCAAAATGAAAACCAGACACATCCCACACGAAACCCATCCCTTCCATTCCTTACATTTTCCTATATAAACCCTGACATTGCGACACTCGTCGTCAAGAAAGCTTCCGACTCTCTTCAAGCGTCTCAAGCCTTAGCGTTGTTAATTTTTCTGCAACCACGTTTCCGGCCTTAGAGTCAGTGCGCAAGAGAATCCGACACCACCTCAGTCGCTCGACTCATCCTCCAACCAGGCCACATTCGCGAAGGAGGCGCTCCCACCCGTAATCCCCGTAATCTGCAAATAGTAAGTCTCAAAAATATATACACATATACGCGGATACCGGTCTTGTTTTGCAAATTCATTCTCGCGTTGGGAAGTCTCTCGGTCATCCCGTTGTCTCAAGTATTGGCGGTGATTCGGAGTGACTTGCGGTCTCGTGTCACCCGATGATCGGTGGATTCAGAGCGGCTCTTATGGTCCCGAGTTAACCGATTTATGGTGCCGAGTTAATCGATTCATGGTCCCAAGGGATAATGGTCGGTGGACAAGGGATAATGGTCGGTGTACAAGGGATGGTTTTTGCTGTTCTGCGCAAGCCGTGTGTCGGTGGATAGGAGGTAGTTTTGTCGTTCTGGGTTAGCCGCTGCTTCCGGGTTGGCAACTAAAAGAGGTGACGACCCTGCGATTAACCCCCTTTAGAACTAACAATCCGCTACCTTTTAGTGAATTCGAACGGTTTCTGTAAAAATCCAAGAACGCCGCGAAACATTCGAAGAGGCGTCAGGATAAGCGGGCGCGGAAAGAGGAGCAAGGTCGGCCTGCCCCGCAACTCGCCGTTCCCCCTCCTAGAACTCTGCCGGACGGACCGCTGTCACCCCGTACTTGGGGGTCTCGTCTCGTTTGCCGCGTAGCCCCGTATAGAATCATCCCTGTCAGACCCAACCCCCCTCCAATCCTCCAACGCCCACCTTCCCCCGCTCCTTCCACCGCCTCGACCGTCGATTTAGACGACGCCGAGATAATTACTTTAGAGTAAGACCCTCTTTATAGTAGTTATAATTCGCATCCATCACCATTTACACTCCACATCGTAGTTAACTTCATGTAAATTTCATATTAGATTATACCTTTTTATTTTATGTTGATTAAGAATAAATAGCTATGTTAATAATATCCTTGTTTATATATTAATTTAAGACCTCACCCTTATCTCCCTCTTAAAGTCACACGAGGTCCGATCCCGAGTTAAAGGGATTGAATTCCCTGACTCAAAAGAGGACCGACGATCGCACCGCTCTCGAAAGGAGTCCTAGCGTCTCTACGGACGTTGACCCTTCCTGAGCCATCGAAAGTGCGTTCGGCTCGCGCCACGCGCCGCAGAGCGTGTACCTGCGAGCGATATTTGTAAGTATCTGGTTGCGTCCTTCCTTACCCCTACCCCTCTGGTTAGCCTTTCCTTCGCTTCCCAGTTTTCTTTATCTTAATCCTGGGGTTGGACGTAACAGAACTTAAAAATTGGGGGCTCGTCCGGGATTTAAGTGTGATTTTTCGAGAGCGGTAATGAATACGAGGTCTAATTCTGATAAAGCTGAAGTTGACGAACTGTATAAACAAGCCTTAGAGAATCAAGGCAAAATTAAACCCAGTAACACTACACCATACACATCCACTCCTTTCCCAACTATTAAAACTGCACCTAGACAAATTTTCCCTTCAAACGTTGGCGAGATTGCGGAAGACAAATCAAATATAACTGACGCGTCCGATTTCACCCTTCACGTTTCCGACGATTTCTCAGATAAAACGATACTACCTGCACAGCAAGATCAGTATAATTCTTTTATAAGCATCTCGAGAACAATGGCACACGCTAACCCTTTCGCGACATTAAAATACGCGGTAGAGGCTGTTCCCTTCTTTGACGGAAAAAATATTCCGTTAACATATTTTATCGAGGGATGCGAAGAAGCGAAGGCCATGCTGCCCAATGAGGCAGAATCTCAATTCACTAAAATAATTAGAACTCGAATTATAGGCGAAGCTCGCCGTACCATACAAGATCAAGACTTTGACACAGTAGCCGCGTTAACAAAATATTTAGAACAAGTCTATGGCGCTGCTAAAAATATTTATCAATTACAAGGAGAGTTAGGCTGCATTTACCAAAAGAACGAGGAAGATGTAGTAACTTACGCGAATCGGGTCAAACTGCTAGGAAAACAAATATTGGAAGCACATAAAAATTCAGGACATGCCCTTCCCGGCCAGAATATTAAAGCTTCTTTAGAAAGGGACATGTGTAAATGTTTCATTAGAGGGTTAAAACCAGAAATCGAACAAAGAGTAACAAGAAATCTGGATGTCCAAGCCACCGTGGCCGACGCGTTGAGAATAGAAAGAGAGCTGCGCGATATGACAGATTTACGACAGGGTCAAGGTAATCTTGCAGGCAAAACATCGAACACTAATCGCTTGCGGGAAACCTGCCAGATCTGTTATAAGGAGGGACATTCAGCCTCTAACTGTAGGAAATTAACTCAGCCTTCTCCGCAACCTCATAATAAAATTGATCTTGGAACCGAAATTCTCATATGTCAGATATGTAAAAAACGCGGGCATAGCGCCGACAAATGTCGCCTCCGCGACCCTCAGGCCCGACGATCCGTCAATGTAATCCAAAAAAGTCAAGTCACTTGTCAATTGTGTTCAAAATCCGGTCACAACGCTAAATCTTGTAGAATAAATACTATTAACAATCAGAGTAAACCGACCGTAATTTGTCAATGGTGTGATAAACCAGGACATTCGGCTAACAATTGCTGGAAAAAACAAAACGAACAACGCGACGCGAACGGACCGAAAATTGTTTGTCAGATTTGCAATGGTTTCGGGCATATTGCAAAAAACTGCCGCGGTAAAGTAGAACAAAACGCGACCTCCAAAAATGCGTTATTTTGCCGTTATTGTAAAGGAGAAGGGCATCTTCTTGAAAATTGCGAATTGCGAGATGCAAGCAATAAGCGCAGGCAAGCAATGAATCAGGGAAACTCCAATGGCCCCTCGAAGTCGGGTGTGCAACAGGGGTCCGAACGGATCTCACACCCATCGACATCTCAGAAGACACAATAGACAAAAGGACGGTAAAGATACGACCCGTGACCGTAAACCTCGATAAACACCGTCGCGTGCCGACCATTCAGGCAGATTTCGGTAAGCCGATTTCCCATGTTACTCTTATGCTGGATACCGGATCCGGCCCGAATTTAATTAAAGAAAAATTTTTGTCAAATAGCAACGCCGTCAATCACAGTAAACTTTTGCAATTAAGCGGGATAAATGAATACCCGGTCTATACTCTCGGAGAGATTATTTTACCATTATTCGGAAAACCAGTAACTTTTAACGTGGTATCAGATGATTTACCGATTCCTCAAGCCGGTTTATTAGGAAACGACTTTTTCGAACAAACCTTTTCAAACATAGATTACGCGACGGGACACTTAAACGTATCGGGAATTAGCATACCTTTCTTTTCACCGGAAACTATCACAGCCTTTCCACGGTCGGAATCTTTATTTTACATAAGGATAGAAAACCCAGAAATAAAAATAGGATATTTACCGAAACTAAAGGTAGCTCATGGAATCTACTTGGGAGACACCATAGTAGAAAACAACTCAGGAAAAGCATATCTAAAAATTATAAGTACCTTGGACGAAGAAATGGAAGTTCAGGTACCAACCCTGCGTCTTAAACCATTGAATGAATTATTTGACCATTACGAAACACATATAGAGACGCATAATAACCAAGAAAAAATTGCAAATACACAAATTAATTCTCCACACACAGAGGAGGATAATCGAATCCCTTGTAAAATAATCAATGGAGTAAGAAGAGGAAAAGAGGAAGTAGATATTAATGAAAATGAAATTAGTGCCAATTGCGTTAATGCGAAGTTAAACAATGAAGACGAGTTTATAAATAAAGAATATCTATAAAGGAAAACAAAGAATTAAATAAAAATTTTAATCTAGACATTCAGAGGAAGATTTCCAAATCTCTCCCGAAATGCTAGACTCACGAATCCCTGGAGGGGGAAGTAACCAAACCTCTCCTGAATTATTAAATCCCAAAAATCCTGGAGAGGGAAGTTACCAAACCTCTCCTGAATTATTAAATCCTAAAAATCCTGGAGAGGGAAGTTACCAAACCTCTCCTGAATTATTAATCCCAAAATCCTGGAGAGGGAGTTACCAAACCTCTCCCGAATATTAAATCCCAAAAATCCTGGAGAGGGAAGTTACCAAACCTCTCCTGAAATATTAAATAATTCCAAAATCTCTGGAGGGGGAAGTTCCAAACCTCTCCAGAAGATTTAAATAATTCTAGAATAACAGAGGCAAGTTTCCAGACTCCTCTAGTATATTCTACTCCGGCCGATTACGAGGAGGGAAGTAACCAAACCTCACTACGTAATACGACAGAATTTTGTTTAAGAGAGCCGAAAGATGAGAGCTCTTTAAATTATGAGGAAAAAATAATATTTCCAAGGGTTGGAATACCCATAAGGGTGCAGATTGTTAATAAAAATACCTCTCAGGTTACTATTGGAGAACTTATGAGAAGGGTAAATTATACAAACCTAATATGGAAAAAATATATGAAGCTAACAGAAAAGTAAACCGTCTTCAAAAACTTTGGCAAGTGCACAAATTCGATTCCAGGAGATAATGAAAAATTTTAGAATCAACGTAAACCGAAACAACACCAATCAACGCCCGAAACATCCACTAACGGTGTTATTTTACGCGAATGTTTTGTATCATCCGGAGAACTTAAGAAAGATAGGCTTACAGAGATTACGAAATTGTTACGACTAGAACACTTAAATTATGAAGAAAGAAAAAGCGTTATGAAACTTATAAGTAATAGTCAAGATCGATTCCATCCCTTCCCGGAGAAAAGTTAACTGCAACTCACGTGTTGCGACATCAAATACCGACGAAAGATGATCGACCTATTAAA
Organism: Temnothorax unifasciatus; assembly: GCA_030770225.1. NCBI lineage: Eukaryota > Metazoa > Arthropoda > Insecta > Hymenoptera > Formicidae > Temnothorax > Temnothorax unifasciatus. Next base: position 910 of record JASTWK010000497.1, on the reverse strand, counting down.
CACTCGACAATACAGATTTCCACCAAGTCCATAAGGAAGACATAAATAGGCAGGTAAAGGAACTGCTCGAAAAGGAATCATAAAACCTTCTCATCACCTTACAATACACCCATTTTGGATAGTATCGAAAAAGGAGGACTCTCAGGGAAACAAACGGTGAGAGTAGTATTAGATTTCCGAGGTGTGAACGAAAAAACTGAGGGCGATTGCCTATCCATTACCAAATATTGTTGAAATCATCGATCAATTAGGAAATGCAAATATTTCACAGTATGCGATCTCGCCTCTGGGTTCCACCAAATAGAAATGGACCCGCGGATAGCCATAAAACTGCGTTTACGACCCCTAACGGCCATTCCGAATTTGTAAGAATGCCTTTCGGGTTAAAGAATGCTCCCGCTACTTTCCAACGATTAATGGATTTAATATGGCAGGGATAGAAGGTGTGTTTATTTACATGGACGATATTATTATTTCTGCCGCTACCTTAGAAGAACATGAAAAAAGATTTAATTAGTAATGGAACGACTCCGCAAAGCTAACCTGAAATTACAGCCCGATAAATGCGAGTTCTTAAAAACTGAAGTAACATACTTAGGACACTAATAAGTCGCGACGGAATTAAACCCGATCCAAAAAAATTAGAGGCCGTGAGACAATTCCCTAGGCCAAAAACACCGAAAAAACATTAAACAATTTCTAGGATTAGCAGGATATTACAGAAGATCATACCAAATTTTTCAAAATTAGCTAAACCTTTAACAAACTATGAAAAATGATACGCCTTTAATGGACATCTGTTCAAGAAGAATCTTTCAAAATATTAAAACAAAAATTATGTCAGGAACCAGGCTTACAATATCCTGACTTTTCAAACCCTTATTTTAACTACCGACGCTTCTGGAACTGC
>JASTWK010000496.1:0-130211 GCA_030770225.1 Temnothorax unifasciatus | reverse complement strand
CCGACTCCTCGTTATCGTTGCGCTTTGCGCTCCGATGTGCGCGAGCGCGCGACTATGGCAACGATAGAGGTCACCGTTCCCGTCGGACGGGTCGCCCGGGAAAAATCCTGAAATGGAGGGTACGCTTGGACACAATGGTCGCAGCGGGTAGAATATTGCTGTTATACCAGAACGCGTCGCTGGCCGCCGCCGCCGACGACGACGAGGAGGCCAAGGAGCCCGAGAAGAAGCTGCGGGCAACGAGTTTCGGCCGCGTCAGCAGCTCCTGGTCAAGGAGGGTGATGTCATCCAGCCTGGGTATGCATCCTTCCCGCAGTTTTTGTTCGGATGACAGTTACGTGGACTCTCATGTCGTAGCGGTCGTCATGCTCAAAAATCTGCAAAATAACCAACTCTAAGCGTCTTCAGACGAAGAATATGTATATCTTTTTTTGTTTACCTTGCGTTGGACTAGGATTCTGTGAAGATTCAAAGATCTTAAACTTGTATCCATAGCGTAAACTGACAGATCTTCAGTTCTTGAGTCAAATGATAAAGAGCGTCTTCTCCTGCTCCAGTTCTAAAAGTAGACAAAAATTGTATATCTTTAAAAACAAACATTTGATTTTCAATATTGTGATATAAGGATTTTATATAATAATTATATCGTGTTTGAAATACCTTTTCAAATGAAGCAGTTTTGTATTGTGTCATTTATTCAAAATATACTTGAATTTTGTGATATCTGCATAGTCGGTTAGTGTTCCAGGCAAGTGATAGCTCTATTGGAAGGATGTACACATCCCACTGTGATGATAGACTTGTGCGCAGAATGCGGGGCCGATTTGAGGGTGCAAGAAACCAGCAAGGATGGAAACACAGCTGGAGTATCTCAGGCCAGCGTTCCCATGGTGCACAGCATACCAGAGCTGAAAGTATGTCCGGAATTAGCAGAGAAATTGGGAAAGAGGATAAGCAACGTCTTTTAATGGATCGAAAGTTAGTGCTACTTGTGGATCTCGATCAAACAAATCGTTCATACCACAAACGATAATATTCCACCTAATTTGAAGGTACGTGGACATTTTATTACGCTGATATAATTCTCCATAAAAACTATCGAAATTGTGAGCGTTGTTGCAAAACAATCAAATGTGATCATGTTTTTTTTTTTAAGGACGTTTTCCATTTTCAATTATACGGGCCGAACTCTCCGTGGTATCACACCAGATTAAGACCAAACACCCGGCATTTTCTCTCGGAAATGAGTCGGCTGTATGAATTACATATTTGCACTTTCGGAGCAAGAATTTATGCGCACACTGTTGCGTCATTGTTAGATAAGGATGGAGTCCTGTTCTCGCACAGGATACTTTCTAGAGACGAATGTTTCGATCCAGCATCTAAAACTGCAAATCTCAAGTATTTATAAATTATCTTAAATTTTACGTAATATTATTATAGGGATAAATATCTAAAGATTAATTTTGTATTATATTATTTATTGCAGAGCTCTATTTCCATGTGGCGATGACTTAGTATGTATTATAGACGATAGGGAAGACGTGTGGCAAGGGTGTGGAAATCTGGTTCAGGTTAAACCCTATCATTTTTTCCGTCACACTGGAAACATTAATGCACCACCAGGTTTGGAAAAGGCTGATGCATTACGTTTGCCGGAGCCGGCAAATGCAAATGAATCCTGTACAAATGATTCGCAAAGTAAAGATAATAAGAATGATGCACCAGAACCTGAGACATTAAATGAAGCCAAACGGTCGTTGGACCCCTCTGTGGATCCCTCTATGGACTCCTCTGTAAATCCCTCTGTGGATCCCACTATGGACCCTTCTGTGAATCCTTCTGTGGATCCCTCTATGGACCCCTCTGTAAATCCCTCTGTGGATCCCACTATGGACCCTTCCGTGAATCCCTCTGTAGATCCCTCTGTGGATCCCGTGAAAGAAACAAATTATGAAGATAAGAAAGACGAAAAGACTGAGAACGAGGTGAAAGAAACGAAGAATGGGAAAGATGAAAATACCAAAGCAAATGCTGAAGAAGATGCTGAATGCAGTGTTGAATCTAATACTGCGAAAGAAGATGATAAAACTGATAAGGAAGTGACGGAAGTTGCACCATCTGTGAAAACAGATAAAGACAGTAAGCAAGCGACACCAAAGGAAAATAATATAATAGATGATGATGATGATGATTATCTACTATATCTGGAAGATATTCTTCGGAGAATTCATACAGAGTTTTACTCTACGCTCGACCAAGAGAACCCTCGAAAATCTTTGCGGGACATAATCCCACGGGTGCGCTCTCAAGTTCTGAAAGGATTATGCTTGACTTTTAGCGGCTTGATACCCACTCATCAAAAGCTTCACCAAAGCCGCGCATATAAAGTCGCGAGAGCATTCGGAGCGGAAGTGACTCAAGTAACAAATTTGATATTTGATATTTTTATTTGTATTTTATATTTCTATAAATAACAACAGAATTTTGTCAGGATTTAACAGAGAAAACGACGCACCTAGTTGCTATTAGAAAAGGTACAGCGAAAGCAAACGCGGCTAGAAAAGTTGCCAACATTAGAATCGTAAATTCGGATTGGTTGTGGACGTGCGCAGAACGCTGGGAGCATGTGGATGAACGCTTGTTTCCTCTCACGTCACAGGTATAAATGCCATAATTTTGCGACATTAAGTTACGTTATTTGAGCATTTATTTTTACGATAATTGTTTGAAACGTACGTTGTCTCGGCATTAATAATAAACATGAAGTATCATAGGCACGCGGATCAAGAGTACCACCACCGCACTGTAGTAGTCCGGAACGCGTTGAGGATGTAGAAAGCGACAGTACAAACTCTTTTGCCAACTCTATTAATCCATTAATGTCATTCACTCAAGAGGAGATCGAATTTATGGATAAGGAAGTAGACGAGGACATGGAAGATATGATTTTCGAAGACGAGGAAGATGCGGACGATGCGGAAGAATGTGGTACGAGGATACGTCGTCGGAGTTCCGATTCTGAAGATTCTGTGAATGGTAAAGCCCATTTTAGGCGACTTGTAGTATGCGACAAGATTCAGATACAATTCTTTCTTTAATTTCATGTACTGCGTAATATAGGGAACATCTAAAAAATCAGGATACGTGTACACTCATACTGGAACATCTAAAATTGTATCTTATTTTATTACATCAAAATGTCCTAGATGGACCATAGTTTCCAAATTGCTTTCATTACAGTTGCCATTTTTACAGGAAGAAGTTGTAAGCATTCTAGACTTCTAGAGGATCAAATTTATTTTTAAAATTTATCTATGGTTTGAGAATTTCTATCTTCAAAGGGACGACACAGTATAGCAATTTGTTTATTACGATATCATGAGATTAAATTTTATATTTCGTAGACTGCTTCTGTCAGAATGGAATATTTTTTCATTCAATTCTTCATATTGTGTATGCAGAGTGTCCAGACCAGGAATCAAACCCAGATTTTTGTTTTACAGTTTTATTCTAACATTGAGCTATCCGATATCTATCCTTGATTCTTTAAATAAATTATAGGTTACCTAAAAAATATACTTTAACTTATCAAAAAGTATAACTTTCGAGTATAATGTTATACTTATAAGATTAAATACACACAGCTTTTCTCATGTTACAGATATAGGTGAATTGGGTGTTTCAAAAAGAAAGAAGAGAAAGGTTTACAATGGCAGCTCTGATAAAGGTTCTTCGAAAAATAAAGATGACAATCGTGACAGTGATGACGATGATAATAACGACAGCGATGACGATGATAATAACGACAGCGATGACGATGATCTTGTTGCGCGTTTTAGGAGAGGAGGAGATTTACCCGATGATTTAGATTTAGGCGATAATTCACAGGATTCTGTGGACGATCTTGAGGAAGATAACGAAGATGATAGAGAATGGAATGCGTTAGGTGCTGCACTTGAAAGAGAGTTCCTTTCTGAGTGACATGTATTTGAATATTAGTATTTGACTGTTGGATAATTCACTCTCAGGATGTTTTGCGTTATTCATAAATTTCAAGTTCGATAACCGAATCAGGGTTATTGATAATAATAAACGTTACATATTTGTGTACTCTGGTAAATCAGAGTAAGATATTATAAAAATATTAAAGATTTGAAAAGAGTAGATCGAAATAATTAAATTATGAAACGAGAGAACATATAAAGATGAAAAAAAAGATTCTATATCGAACAATAGTTCTATATTGAATTTTCAAATTTTGCACATATATACATATAAGCCTCATGATCAGTCGTTAGCCTTACGTGAAAGATAAATATAAGTAATTATTCTTCTTTAAGAGTAATTTGTGGATAGTATCATAGCACTGTGAATAACACATGTGCCATTGAACATATTTGCGAGATATTTCTCATGCGAGCGAATCTGTCGAAAACCGATTTTATCTTTATGTATAATACTAGAGAATGAGAAATTTATTTTCTAATACTTTTAGAGCTATCGCATTAACGTTGATGATCATAAGTAAGCTTTTGTATTGAAATCCCAGAATGTATCAGAAAATTTGAGAATAAAACTTTGTAGTACATATAACTTGCAATGTACAGTTTCCATTGAATATTTACAATTTATTAACTATCAATTTTCTGAGTACAAGTACTGTTTTATACCGACGGAACGGTGTCTGGTTGTGGGTCATCAGGATTTTCGTAATACTTTAGATAACTCTTCTTATGAGTGAAGTCTCGTATACCTTCCAGTCTTCCTCTTCGTGGTGCTTTCGAGTAATCAAAGGTCGAATCTTCTTTGCCATACAACTTGTTCTCTTCCTCTATATCCTCCCTAATTTTACAAAGAGATATGAAATAAAGATTTAAATGTATTTAGACGGGTCATAAATGTTCCTAGGGTAGTCATGTAAAATTTTTAACCGTATATATACATACCTATATCTACTTGCGACAATTTCTTTTCCTGTGACTGGATCTACTATATCGCCTAGAGGATATACCACCTCGACAACCTACACAAGTTTTTAGAGTTAATAAAAATACAAAGGTTATTTATCAAGTTTATTATCAAAGTTTATCTGCTAGAATTTAATCTTTCGTAACGCGGCAGTAATCAAATATTGCTGCGTAAAACAACACATACCTCGTGCGTGATCAGGCGCGTTAATTTCTCCGGTAATGTCTTTATCAAAATCACATCGCCGGTTTTGCACAGCTTCTCCGGATCATGAGCATAAACGAAACTTTTCTCTCTGAAATACTGTTGAGCAAGAGGAGGAAATATAACCTCAATTAGGAATTTATCCAAATAAATATTATTGCATGATATACGACAGATATATGTGTATATATTAACCATGTGAATGTAATCATCGAATTCCAATCGCGGTACTCTCACTTTGGCAGCATTCTGCTTCGACGAAGGCATACATGTGCCCAGAAAATACCGCAACACGGTCTTGCTCGCTTTCTTCGCGGCCATCTTCAAACGGAAACTACTAAACTAATGTTAAATGTTAACTGCTTATGTGTTATCAGTTCAATATTTGAAACACAAATAAAAAATGTAAACATCACTTTCTATTATAATAATTAATGTAATCAATAATGTAGCTGTACAGTATAGTGAGTACAGACGAAAAGTCAGAAATTAAACAATTTTAATGTACACAAGCTCTTGTAATAAACTTTACAGCTGTTATAATAAGCTTTACTTTTTAGCTTGACAATGTGGACAAAACATGTACCTTAATCTAAATGTTTAATTATATTAGGATCGAGCAATTAGAAGCAAAGCTAACTGACTTACCTATTAGCAAAGATTCAAACGCAATATATCAATATTTATATTTAGTAAAGATTTACATGTCTCTTAGATCCTCCTCAAACAATTTCATCGGACACTTTTCTTGGTGGTCGATATGTCATATATATTTAGTAACACCGACTCTGTGATACCGAGCGGATATAATGTCGCCAGAAGGTAGTCTTCATCCGCTATGGAAGCATTTTGAAAGATTAAATAAATATGAAATAAAGAAATGCAAGACTTGTGATAAGACTTATAACAAGCTGTATAATATAACTAGTGCAAAAGAACACTTAATCAGACATCATGGATATGATAATAAAGGACATTACTTAAAATGGAGAAACGACACCTATTGTCTTTCCTAATATAATAATATGTATAATTCTTACACACAAAATTGTTATTGAAACATGCTTTAGATATTTTGTGTTTATATTTGTGCAACGCTGATATATGGAAATAAATAAATCACGAAATAAAAAATAGATTAATTAATAACATGATAGATATTTAAGAAGACATTTTTTATATTTTTTTTCAACTCACAATCAATCAAAGAAATATCAATTTATTATACATGATTTATATATTCCTGATCTCTCACCTTGATTCTTTGTAGTAAACGGTGAAGAATTAACCATTCTTAAGCAACTAACATGTTATGAATTATTAAAAGACTTAATGTGAATCTATTCTTTTATTTGCATTTTTTTTGCACTTTTATTTACATTTCATAATTTTCAGAAATTTGCGTATTACGAACATTAGTGCGAAATTCTCTATTATATTTGATCTACATATTAAATTTACTTATATATATATATATATATATATATATATATATATATATATATATATATATAATACCTTCTAATCACAAAATTTTCATTAATACATTAAAGTACATTCTCTATATATAATTAGTAAACTAGTAAAACTGTATTAACGGCGATTAATAGATTATGTAACAACATAATTTGTAGGATATGTAAATAATAAAATTGTGTATTATAGAGATCATGATTAAAGTTGCTGCAAGTATCATTATACTATGACGTCTCGTTCTCGATGATTACTTGTAGTAGCGTCAGCTATGCTCAAAATTCACAACTTCAGAGTACTAAAATTTGAATGTGGCGCTCTCCGCGCCTCCTGTGGGCGCTGTCTGCTTCTCTTCTTCATAATGTTTTGTTGTGCTCAAGGGTTCGCACGTCAGAGGAAATTTGCTTAATAATATTACTATTAAAGCAAAATCAGAAGAAAAAGAAGGCGTTCTCGATCACGTTTTAAAAGAACGCAAAAGAGTCAGTGAAGGAACTGAGAAGAAATCATGAAAATCCAATCTTAGTTAGATAACCTCACTAATGTCTCGGCCAGCTAGTAAAGGTTAGGGAGGTTAAATCTCAATTATTCCACACGAATATTGAGAGTCGGCGTCCATACGACAATGACACAGGGTAATTTTTGTGAATTGGTTCAATAAGAACCGACTTTTCACAATACACAATAAGTGTTACCCAATTAACTCCTCCCTAGTTACCTCCGTTCAAAGTAACAAGGAGGTTAAATCTCAATTATTCCACACGAATATTGAGAGTCGGCGTCCACACGACAATGACACAGGGTATTTTTTGTGTGAATTGGCTCAATAAGAACCGATTTTTTCACAATACACAATAAGTGTTACCCAATTAACTCCTCCCTAGCTGCCTCCGTTCAAAGTAATAAGAAGGTTAAATCTTAATTATTTTATACGAATATTGAGGGTCGGCGTTCATATGACAATGACAGAGTATTTTTTGTTAATTGGCTCAATAAGAACCGACGTTTCACAATGCACACAATAAGTGTTACCCCATTAACTCCTCTCTAGCTGTTTTCCGGTTTAAGGTGATAAAAGTGCTTATTCCGAGTTTCATACGAGTAATGCACTCATAATAAAGGAATACAAAAGTGTCTATTCCATATAAGCAATGCACTCCTAATAAAGGAGGGGTCACGGAACGAAAAGTTCAACACAAACTCTGCAAGCGTTAAAGTTTTTCCATACGAAAAACAATGATGATAACGTCTCAAGGTTGGTATGTAATTTTTCTTTGCTTTCAGAGCGAAATGATTCCAATAAGGAAAATAATCACGAAAAAGTGCAGGTTCTGGTGAACTATGTCACTGAAGTCAGTGGGGCTCAAACGGTAACCTTAAAAAACTGTAAAGTTTCATACTGACATACAGAATCGATGGAAAACCTTACTTAAATAATATCCAGGGTAATGTTATATGCTAATTCTCGAAAGATTAACCTAGAGATTGTTGCAGCATTAACAAAAATATCCAAGAAAAGAGATGAACACTTCATGGAAACGCAATAATGCGTCGGATCAACTACTATCACTCTTGGAGGAGCAGTATCGGTATTATTACAGGACTCGGAAAGAGTTGACCAAATCAAATCAGGAAAGCTGTTGTCTGATGTCTTCATCAACAGTTAACAACTAAAAAATCGTTATCACACCGAGCAATTAAAATAATTGATCGAAAAAGTCTGCGAAGGCTTAAAAGCTCAGGATAAATCACGTAAAAAACCTTTATACCGATCACAAATCAGGGAAACTAGAACAGTCCTTTTGTCAACTTAGGCAGATGGACACGCTTCACAAGAAGCAACCATTTAGCTTGAAGCCAAGGACACAGTACCAATCTTCGAGTCGAGACAACAGCCAATTATATATATGTAATATATACATAGACATGGTAGGATTGGCAAGCAGGCTTTGCCATTCGCTGACAAATGGAGAAAAATAATCCAGATAATTATATGTTAAAGCCTATTAGCGAATATGAGTTTTCAAATAGCGAATGTGAATCTAGTAAAATCTCCCGTCAATATCACTCTTCTAAACAGAGGAGTATCTCCAAACGAGAATAAAAAAGTTCAATCCATTTATTTTTTCTTTTGGTGTCAAAATCTGATAGTAATAAAAGGTCTAAACAAAGTTATCGACCCATCCCATTTTAAAATGGAAAATCTCGGTCGGCAAAAAATCTAGTTACTCCCAGTTTATGATTTCTTTGCTCTTAAAAATGACTATTTTTTAGTTCCCGTTCATGAAAATAGTGGAAAATACCTGAGATTTATTTTTAAGTTTCAAATTTACTGAAACCAATCACGAATAAGAAGTCGAGGTTTCTTGGTCAACAATATATCTAGATAATTTTTTTTTGCATTAGCAGAAGTTTCAAACTCTAAAAAAGGGAACGTAATAGAGTCATAACAGAAGAACTAGGATTTATTTTAAATAAAGAAAGAAGTTGCTTAATCCCGTCTCAAAGGTCCAAGTTTTTTAGCTTTATCTTTAATCCAGTTACATACACCATTGAATTATTACTTATATAAAAACTTAATTTGAAAGTTTACAGTTGGAGAATCATGTAAGATTCGAGACTTTGCGGTATTATTTGGAATATTTAATTCAAGTTGTCCGGCAGTACTCTATGAGTTTCTTGCACTGTAAGAGTTTAGATTTCTTGCATTAATACGAGTGACGGAGATTACGAAGAGAATATGATTATAAAGTCTAAAGTAGTGGAAATCTAAAATTGCTGGGAGGTTAAAAGTCAAATTAACTATTTAGAACTTTTGAGCGCCTTTTTTGGCGCTAAAAAACTTTTACGACTTTTATTATGACTCTAAGAAACAATACAACAGCAATAGCGTAGGTGAATAAAGCAAGAAGGATTTAATTCCTAGTTATTTACAGAATTGGCACGAGGGAAATGGTGTGAAATTAAAAGAATCTGGATATGTGCTGCATATACCTTCAAAACAGAATGTCTATGCTAATGCAGCTTCGCGAATCACAAATATAGACACGCGAGAGCTATGTAATGAGGCGGCCGAAAGATGTTGAAAAGTTTGAATTTTCCACTATTGATTCTTTCGTAATATAATCAAATATAAAGTTGAAAAATGTCTTTTGTTCGAGGTGTTTAAATTCAGGTGTATTTAGAGTAGACGCTGTTATTGTTTAAAATGTATATATATATATATATTTTTTTTGCTCTTGTATTGCCGGCTTAAAAGAAATTCATTGCTGATGAGACTGACGGAATAATAGTCGGGCCGAACTGACCAACTCAACCTTGGTCTCTTCTATTCAATTCATGGCCCAGGGGATCACTAATCGTGTTTAATCCAAATAAAAAATTGTTAATATTTTCTTGCAGAAAAATTACACATCCATTAGCAAAAACACTCTCCCTGGTAACAGGACGACTGTCAGGGAAGCATTCTTGAAGAAAGGGCTTACCACTGAAGCAACTGAGATCATGATCGACTTTATAGTAGGATCTATGATGAAGCAATACGAATGTCCGTTGAAACAAAATGGAGTTTTTTACACATAAAAAAAAAAAAAAAAAAGACAGGTTCAGTACAGACACGAACAAATGAATAGAGTTTCGTAAACACCGATTTCATAATGCGCTAAATATGGGACATTGAACTCTGATAGAGCAGCTATAGCTCTCATTACATCAGGAAATATATCTGATGACAAATTAATATCACGTTTTATACGTGGCAAAAATAAATTAATTAATTAATTAACTAATTAAAAAAAAAAAAAAAAAAAAGTTTTACTCGACTAAAATATATTACCATAGAATATTGACCCGGTTGTTCACTATATCGAGACCTTGTCTGCTACAAAAGAACTAAAGATAAAAAATCTTGGTAAAACAACAACAATGTTACTAATGCTCGCTACTGTATGAAGATTACAAACGTTAATTAACATCGATAATATAAAAATGACTAAATCAGGAATCGAAATAAAGATACCTGAAATTATTAAAACATCAAGACTTGGAACATGTCAACCTATTTCATTATTACCATTTTTAGGTATAAAAGAAGTTTGTATAGATAAAACACTCTTAGAATATATTGAATGTACAAAGGAGTTAAGAGGTATGCATAAAAGTTTATTTATTTCAACGATGAAATCACACAAACTAGTTGGTGTTCAAACTTTAAGACATTAGATTAAATTTCTGTTGAAAAAGTGAATAACACAGAAGATTTCATTGTATACAGCACTAAGCATGTAGCTGTATCTAAGGCCAATACAAGTTGCAAATGAAACATTTACCGCGTCTATCTTGGAAAGTAAATCTCCAGATCCTTATATTAAAGTTGGCTATCTTGATTTTTTGAGTGAGTTCTATTGATATGTATATACAATAGAAAGATATATATATATATATATATATATATATATATATATATATATATATATATATATAATAACGCAGAAATAATAACTCTAAAGAACTACAAGTAATCATCGAGAACGAGACGTCATAGTATAATTCGACGATCAAACGAGCCCGCCGAAGGCGGGCGAAGTTCGATCTGAATTATATGAAGACGTCTCGTTCGAAGATGATTACCCCCCACCCTAAAGTATTTCCCATTAGTACCCGTAATCATCTTCGTATGTTCTGCGTTATAAATAAAAAGAAATTCTCTAAAACATTATGAAGAAGAGAAGCAGACAGCGCCCACAGGAGGCGCGGAGAGCGCCACATTCAAATTTTAGTACTCTGAAGTTGTGAATTTTGAGCATAGCTGACGCTACTACAAGTAATCATCTTCGAACGAGACGTCTTCATATAATTCAGATCGAACTTCGCCCGCCTTCGGCGGGCTCGTTTGATCGTCGAATTAAACGTTTTGGTTACGTATCGGTCACCGGTGACTGACGCGACAATCAACGCGTTCAACACGAGGTAACATATTTAAAGCGGTAACTGATAAAAAATAATGTATATATATAATAACGACTGGGACGTAAAGTTAATTTGTTAGAAATAAACAAATTTAACGTGATTGTTTTAATATAACATATTAAGCATGAGATAAATATACATAATATAAATATATATATACACAATATAAATTTGAATATTTTTGAAATATTTACCTCCCTTTCTCCCTCCCTCCCTTTCTCTCTCTCTCCTCTCTCTCTCTCTCTCTCTCTCTCTCTCTCTCTCTCTTACTTTCTCTTAAGCAGATTTTTCTCGTCTTCTTCCCCTTTTATTCGTTTTCTTTAACTTTATATTAATGATACCGTGACCTTTAACTTTATATTAATGATGATCACGAAGAATAACAGAATTGATATTATGGACGAATGCTATCACCGCGTCTTCATCATCGACGTAAAAATTTATATATACGTACCTTAATTATTTCTATACGGGCGTAATCTTCCAATCCGACATTCGGTCAAACTGTCAAAAGTAAATCTCGCGCGATGACATGCGAAACAAGTCGTGCACACAACACACAAGCGAGATGATCAGTCAGCATCCCAAAAAGAGGCTTCAAAACTTCGATACATTCGAGTTCGAGATTTTATGCCTTCTTTAGAAGAAGAGAATTTTATTTTCCTCTTTATCATTCGTGCTCATTCTGGTTTCCCGTTTCTTCCTTTACAACATCTACCGAGAGGGCGTTAGATTTTCAAGGCGTCAGATTTTCAAGCTATGCGACTCGTACGACTGGCAGATCTTTAATAATATTCACTCGATGCTTGAGTGAGCGAATGCATGAATCGTCACGCATATCAATTATGTTTAGAATTTTGGGAATTGAGTGCTGGTCTTTCCGAAGAAGAAGATATCTATTATATATTGTTAAAAAATCAGTTTATTTATTATAATAAACTGAAGAAATGGTAATCTTAGGAATATTACCCATGAATTACAGAAATGAGTTTGATTCATCGTAGGAAAATTGAATAGGATGTAAATGAAAAACTCGGAACGAGAATGTTGACGTATACACGATGCACGTGTAAAAGACGAGATATACTAAATGTTTGCAAAAACGAGTTAACTTATAAATTCATGAAAAGAGAAAAAGAAAGGCTGTTTCATCTTTGCTCCGAAGGAAGGAAAAATTATATTATTCGCAAAAATTAAATTCGGAGCATTTTTATAAATATTGTGTATTTTCATGTATAACGAAACTTGAAGTTATCTGATATGATTGACATAGACATAGACATGTTTTATATCATACCACCAAATGGTGAGATACCACTTTATGTTTTGGAAGATTGTATTTTGACCAGATTAGATTATTTAAGGCTTTTGAGTGAAGGATCTGCTAATGGATTTGATGGGAAATTCGAATATTTATTAGAAAATTCTGCTTACGATAAAATTGGACACTTTGTATTACGGTAAGCATATATTACAATTTTGTATATCAATCTTTAATATTAAATACAATATGACTTGAATATTTAAAGGATGATAAGTAATATTAGTAACAGTAATAGTAATATACAATGAAGAAAAATTGGTGTCCTAAATAATAAAATTGAACAACTGTCAAAATTGTAAAAATATTGTATATTTCTAATTAATTAATGATTGCCATTTTTTGTTTTAGATTATTAGCTTCCACGTCGTCAGATTTATGTACGTATTGGATAGCCAAAGAATCACTGTTATTTAAGCATAGATTAGATAATATATCGCCTAGACAATTACATAAATTATTAAAGCAAATTATATGGAAGCTGCAAGTGTTTAAAGACAAGAAAAATACAATTGACACAACTCTGATTGAGTTATGCAAATTTTATTCGCAACCCTTAGTTTTTAAACATCTTGTGTCAAATTGTCACGATTGCAATGACTTTCAATACAAAGGTATGTACGAGTACAGAGTATCACTTGCATACAAGAGATTTTCAAATAAGCTAACTAATATTTCTTATTTCACATTTTAGTAAGATTCGAGATAGTACCGGACTTGGTGAAAGAAAGAGAACTAGTCCTTAATAACGGAAATATCATCACGTATTGTTCAAATTGGAAGAAAGTGCTTCAATCATTATTTAGTAATTATGTAACCAGTGAAATGAGTATCATGAAGAGACAGGCGCAACACACCGTAAAATATGACCTTAGATTCCACATTTTGAATAAGAAAATTCAATCTTATCTCTTCGAAGAGGGCATTGCTCATGGAAAAGTAACTGTTAATAACATAGAGACGGAAGCACAGAAATTCCCATTGTGCATGCAACATTTGCATTCTCTACTAAGAAGTAGACATCGTCTCAGTCACTACGCGCGCTTATACTACAGCCTTTTTCTGAAAGAAATAGGAATGACGTTGGAAGATTCAATTGTATTTTGGAGGAAGGAATATTCCAAGCCACACACTTGCACCTCAGTATGCTCGCATAATTGGCAATCCAACGAAAAGAAATTTATATACAGTATCAGACATATGTACGGTTTGGAGGGATCACGGAGAAATTATAAGACACCTGACTGCAATCTGATTTGCGTAAGTATAAAAATTTTCACGCACGCATAAGAAATTCTTTTATAATTTTATACAAACTTCACCATTAGAGCGATTTTTCTCGAACATCGAAACTGTTGTAGACTGGTATTAGTGGAGCAACGTACGAGGGTGGTTGTCCTTTCAAGGATTTTGATATGAGTGCACTCAGAAATATTTTACGAGCTTCATTAACTGAAGGCGAAATTGAGAAATTTGTAAATAATATATCTATTAAAGATCCAGAAGTTCTCTGCACTGCATTTCTGAAACTTGTACGCAAAGACGACGTTAACGATGTCACTATCAAAAGTCCGGTACAATACTACCAAAGAATGGCTGATTAATATAGATTTTAATTTCCTATATTGAGAAATTTATATAACAATTTATACTGTCTATCCTTATCAGTATTTATTATTGTTTAATCCATGTTGTTGAAGAATCCTATCAATAAACATTTTGTATATGTTACGAAACAGAGTTATAAATTAACATAGACAAATTATACTAATATTTATACGGTTATTGCTTGCTGAATGATCGCAGAGCATCTTCTACAACACGACGATTCACACCGTCTCCAACTAACACAGCATATACTCCAAGTTTACCAACTTCCATGATATTTCTGGCCTCATCGTCAAAAAATAACATATCTTTATAATCAATATGAGAATTTTTATGAATGCTGAAAACAATTCAGTTAAGTTACAACTTTAAGCTATTGTGTACAACACGATTTTTTATGCGTTTTATACGAGACTTACTTAGAAAAATGTGTGACTTTGCTACCAGGAAATATTTCAACGTACTTAAAGTACCTCTTCCAGCCAAATAGATCTAATAATTGTTTAGCTCCCTTTATTTCTGATGTACGTGACGCCACACCGAGTTCGTATCCTTCTCCTGATAATTGTTTCAATACATCAGGTACATCAGAGTAGTGGTGTACGGTACGACCATGTGCGTCTACTACTTTATTTTGTGCACTGAAATTTTTCTTATATAAGTCTGATAAAAATTCCTAAAATACATTATTTTATTAGTTTTTTTTATTTTTTTAATGCACGCACCTTTTTCTAAACGGCGGATCTACATGAGTATCAACCCAAAACGGCCACAAGGTGTAATCTGAAATTCAATTCCTCTTTCCATTTTTCCAGAAGTCACACTCTGAATAATTTTTATTGCAACAAAAAGAAAAAAATATTGTGAATTTGTTACACATCTAAATTGTTAATGGAACATTTACGATTTTGCCTGTACCTAAGTCAAAGACGATAATTTTCGGTTTTCTTTCCATTTGCTCCTTGATTCAATAACGAAATGCTATCACCAACATACAAAATTACTGCTTTTTTTTAAATAAATAATGAAATCTCACACGATAAGCATAATCAGAGAGAAAGACTGAACTGCTTGATACGCCACTCGGATCCATTTTCAACATTGGAACTATTTAGCATACCTATTTTCTGGCACTGTCGATAAAGTCTCCACTTGTGTGTGTCCGTGTCCGTGTCCGTGCATAACTGAGCGCGCGAATTTTGAACACTTTAGATTGGTAAACTTTGAACACTTCTTATTTAAAAAACTATTATAGTCTGGCATTTTAGTATTAGGTTTTTCATCCCAAAATAATCTCAGGTACCTACCATTAACGGGTGGCATTAACGGCAAGTTTGGGACGATACAATAACCGGAAGAAACGTAAAAATAAAGAGTGAAGTTAATATCAGAATATTACACAATCATGATTTTATATTTTTAAGAAATAACCGAAAATTAACAACGTTTTTAGTGTAATATAATAAATGTTTTGGATAGCATGTATATATGTCTAAAAATGATCGCAAAAATGTCTTCAAGATATCTTCAAAAAAGTCGTAAAGATAATGCGTACGTGTTATCTGGGTCGTTAACAATTATTAGTTAATAAATGTTACTACTCAATGTAATTAGATGGATTTTATAATAATTTCTGTCAAAAAGCTAGAAAGATTTATTTTTAGTTAAAAATAAAAATTATATTTTATATTTTTATTCCTTTATCGTTAGCTCTCTGGAACATAAACAGCTCTTATTTCTTAATTATATCATGATTTTATTATATGTATTTCATAATCGTATTAAAAGTAATACTGTAATTGCTCATTGCAAATTGTAATTTCCTTTTAGTCGCTATTATGTTTCTTTTATATTAATCTATTATTTTATAGCTTTT
Organism: Temnothorax unifasciatus; assembly: GCA_030770225.1. NCBI lineage: Eukaryota > Metazoa > Arthropoda > Insecta > Hymenoptera > Formicidae > Temnothorax > Temnothorax unifasciatus. The sequence goes on along the minus strand of JASTWK010000496.1, from coordinate 113,790 downwards.
TGAAAAATACTCAGGAATATTCTTCATTATAAGAACGTTTACTTGAATAAACATGTATTGAGCAGTGTAGTAGTATTTGCAACAAATATAATATATATATTTATTTAATCTTATGTTAAGGCTTTAGATTCCGTACAATTGTTTTACATTGTTTTTTTTTACATTGACATTCAAAACATAAAACTCAAAGTTTAAATTCACAGAATTTAAAACTTCAAGAAATTAAACTTATAACCAAAACTCAAATTTCTGCAAAATTTAAAAAGTTTTACTTTATATTATATTATATTGTCTTTAATAAGCATTTGATATTGTCTATAAAAAATATAAAAATATACATATAATAAGTATAAATGTATACAGCTATAACAATATATTAGATGCTATACATTATATTAAATATAGATGTATAATATACATGTAATAATACAGATGTATATTATGTATATTAACAGGACTAGTATTTATTAAATGTATATATATTTATATATTAACAAATTAATAAATAAATATATATACATATACATATAATAATAATATACATATATATACATATACATATAATAATTATAGATGTATACACATTAAACCTAATATTGATTAAACATTACATTGATGTTTTGAATTAATTAACATTAATTAAATTATGTTAGCCCAATATATTATATTTATATAAATTATTAATAAAGATTCCACATTAATATAAATTTATGAATTTAAAATTTCGAAAGTGATGCATGTGTCGCATTATTTCAGATGAGCGTAATTCTATTTTGAGTTTAAGAAGCATAACTTTCCTAAAAATCATTGCATCTATTAATATGTACTCGTGTACTTTTATGCTTTTCTGCATCTAAAATAAAATTGTTGGGTTAATTAAAAACGTACACATACATATTTAGTATTAATAAGTAATAATTCGTCATCAAGCTATAAGAATTCTAACCTAGTCCCTCATAATTATCGGTAATAATTACCTTGTCACGTAATTTATCATCAATGAGTGGGTGTACAATTGGCCACATTGCTAAACCGTCCACAAATTTTTTTATCTAAAACAGGATTATTTTGGTACCTATTTATCTTTAATTAGTATGTTAATTTTATATCATGAAAGTCCGGCGCCACGTATATAATATTTCGTAATCAGCATAATTAGAACAACATGTTTGTAATGTATAGCATATACAATATAACTTAAGTAAACAATTTTAGTAATAAATGTTGAATAATATGATTATAATTGGGTTAATGTAATTTACCTTATCCAATGAAGAATTAGAGTATACATGATTAATGATATCTGTTAATGCTACAGGAACACTCATTTCTCTGTAAAAACAAGAGAACAGATTGATATATACTTTTACCGAATTTTATATAAGTACAAACATATATCTTTTTATGAAATTAAATCTTTATGAAAAAAGATATTTACCTTGGTTTTATGTTATGAAAATTTTCTAATATATAATCAAGGACCGTATCATACTTTGCACGTCTTGCAACGATAGAATGAAAAATGTAAATTCGGTCATTATCTTTTATTTTTTCATCATAATGTTTTGACGCTGTTAACTCTAAATATTTACGAATAATTGAGCTAGTAGAACAAGCCAGGCATTTTAAAAGTATATAATTTGGTTTCTCCATATATATTTGAAAAACTTTATCCCAAGTAGCATTATCTGCTCCTAATAAACCATTACAATATGTCCATTCCTTCCACCAAGGCAAAAGACTATAATGTCAGAAAGAAAATATGTAAATTAGAAATGAAAATTATGCTCGTACTCTTGCATCTTGATTAGATAATTCATTAAGCATCGCACAAATATATAAATTGCACGAATAAAAATGTTTCGTCCATTATTAAAAATTAAAAAATTAAAATTGTAAAAATACCTCTTCTCTTTCTGTAACAAATGTGTACTTAATTTAAAATAAGCCTGTTTTCTGCACTCATAAGATTCGAAAACGCATGCCCATCTTGCGACCTCTTGTTTTAAACTACTGTTCAAATGGATGGAATCACTTTCTTCTTCCTGTCCCATTTCCTGATAAAGTTTATCCAATATTTTCATCATTTTGTCCTATGAATCGTTAAGAAACATAAAAAGATTACATTGGTTGCTCATTATATTGGATAAAGAAAAACATGATGTGTATGTAGGGGAGACCGGGGTAAACTCGACACAATTTTTTCAAAGACAGTTTTCAACAATTAATTAATACTTTTCAAACAAATTCAATGGTACACATTTAAAGAGTGTTCCTTCAGATACAAAATTGCTTTAGGAAGTTTTACTGTACGTTACTTTGTTTTCCCCCAGAAAAAGAAAAGTGACGCAAACACAAACTTTTAAATTGAAAAATGCCGGGGGACAAACTCGACACTTTGCCTGATCAACATGCACAATTTGATCTGGGACTTATTTTTTATTGTCTGAAAATATAAATACATTGTTTATCGTGTATTTAGAAAGTACAAAAATTCGGAACAAAGTAAAATAATTATTGGAAATAAATGAAATAATAAGAACAAAAATCGTTGAACTTTCAATTATCTTCATCTAAACTCATGTCTGAAAAACAATTAATGCGAGTTAACTCGCGATCGGACGTGCGCGCAAAATTTGTCATGAGCACGGCTACATGACAAGCATCGTTTGTCATTGGGAGTCGACAAAGCGTCGATTTTGCCCCGGACGTCGTTTTTCACACTTTTGTCACTCCAAAAACATAAAAATTTTGAAAATATGCAAAAACTATTATCGGATTTGTATACAGCATCTTTCCCGTCAAAATCTTACATATAGGTTTGTAAGGGTAGAGCTCGATGAAAGAGTAGAAATTTTCAAGAGATCAGAAAAATTACTTTTTACCATCAAAAACGCTTATGTCGCGCTAAAAAGTCAACCATAACTGAAAATGTTACCAAATTCCATTGATAATATACTGGCACATATAGACGCATTTACAGTAGGAAAGGCAAGTTTCTACGATAGATTTAAATTGGCAAAAAGCCTAGTGTCAAGTTTGCCCCGGTCTCCCCTAAATATTTGAATATACGTATTAATAATGAACTTTCTTATTTTCATGAATCAAGCATAATCAGAATTCTATTAGAAATTATTGTTTGTATTTGTATTTGAACTATTTGAAGTGTTAAATTTGTAATAAGAAATGTTTATAATATTACTTAATGTGTATTTCCATAAAACTTCATTGATTCAGTTATACATAACAATTTATTACTTTGATATTAAGTATATATAAGTGAAAATGAAAAATGAATGAATTCATGAGAAAAGTAGAAGTAATGTTTAATGCGCAAAATTTAAATCTTATATATAGACACGTGTGAAACATTGTTCTTTAAATTTTCTGCTCTTTGACAAAGTAAATATTACGAATGTATATAAAGACGTTCTTACTTTCCATATTTTATTTTCTCAAAAATATCAAGAAATAATTGATAAATTTATATATAAATTTATTGCGGTTTAATATTTAACATGCATAACAGATAAAATTTGTTATTAATTACCTTGATATAATAACTCTCTTCAAATGGAAAGAAAGACGACAAATATTCAAAAGCCTTGAACATCGGATACCATGCTATATAATTTCTCTCCTTCGATAAGTATGTTGTGAGTTTTAGGAATATGGACAAATCGAGTTGGCCTTTGATTAAAAAGTGAAATGCATCATCCATGATTTGAGCACGGTTGAGAACATGTACTCTGATATATTGGTCAGAGTTTAGATAGTTCGCGATTTTTTCCAGACTCTCGGCATCGTAATTAACGCGATAATATCCTGTTGTACAATCAAGAAATTAATTCGATTATTACATACTTTCGATCAATTTTCGCAGACAATATTTTTAAATATTTGTACTTTATTTATGATTTATAAATTAGAATTATACAGAAATGTACTATAAATAAAATTGCATAGTATATATAAATTTTTAGGTTTATATATACTGGGTGTCTCAAAGCACCCTTGACAACGCGCGCTCGTGAGGAGGCAGAACGGATCGAGATGAACAAAAAAGTCTTATACCATTTTGCGATGTCAAGGTTGTTTTGGGGCACCCTGTATAATAGAAATTGTGAATTTTATTTACTATAATATCAAATTACACTGAGATGATTTTGAGCCGTCGTCTGTATATTAAATCCTGGTTTCTACTTAATTTGTGCATAAAGAAATGTGATTTAATGTAAACACATGAGAAAATATAATATGAAACTATTGTCATATATTAATTAATTATTTATTTTATATGAAATCTTTTCATGTGTGCGTGTGTATTAAATATATTATAATATTATCAGTTCTAAATTGATGAAATATGTTAATTATATAACGATTAAATGTATAAGAAAAAATAAATCGATTCATGTATAAGAAAATGTCATTGTCTCAATAGATATAGAGTCTAACTCTTCCGGTCATTGATTCAACAGATATTGAGTTTAACTCTTTCGGAATGTTGTTGTCAAACTAACATTCAGGTTGCGTAGTTAGACAAGTTATTTTTTAAATAAACATTAAACATATATAAAAAATTTTGATTAATGATTATAGTCAATGCATGTAAAATAAGTGCTCTGCTGTAGGTGACTGTTGTCGCTTTTATAATTAACGAAATAGTTGAAGGATTACTACTGCTCATCCCAAAAAACTTTCAACACAAAATATAAGAGGGAATTAATTATTGTTTCATTTTCAACGATATAAAATGACTATGTGGAGGAAAAACTATTTTTTAAATGATAATAGCTTGTCATTGTCGAATACGTTGCATAACGTGCGAAAATTACTTAAATATTGCACATAGAAAATACTGTTACTAAACAAATGTTTTATACAATGTTGATATGAATAGTTAAATTTTATAAAAAGGGATAAAAGTTTGTAGAATATTTTTTTAATTTGATGACTACGTAATGCGTAAACCGTAATAAAGAATGTCTATAAAGTCATTCCTATATTTTAAGAAAGGCTCAAAATTATGAAAAATTGCGAAATTCATATTTGATCATGTCGATGAGCTACTCATTTACGAGCGTTGGGGAGTTGTCCCTCCAAAAGGGTGCCCCAGCTTAACTTAAAAATTTTAAATAAAACCCTCTATATTGTACTATATCGTGAAAAGGCATAAAATAGATTTTTTGGCCTAAACCAGAGATTGATACGTTGACCCGTTTAAGAGGTATTTAGGGTAAAAAATTGGACTTTTTGAAATTTGACCCTAAATAACTCCCGAATGGGTCAACGTATCAACTCTCTGGTTTACGTTAAAAATTGTTTTCTTTTTATGCCTTTTCAAACTATATACTATGAGGGGTTTTATTTGAAATTTTTGAGTTGAGGTCACCCTGCGGCACACACTTGGGGGAACAACCCATCTTAAATAAGTAGCTCCTTAAAATGATCACGTATTTCGTAATTTTTCATAATTAAATATTATGTACAATGCACATGTGCTTTACACACAAAAGAAATGCTAGCGTTTGTTTAAATTAAATAAAATTGAGGACTCTCTGTAATAACATTGACAAATGTAAAATGTATGTGTGCTAAACATGTACAAGCGCAGTATATTTCTTAATTAGAACTTACCTATTTGTTTAAAATTAACTATAATCCAATCTGTATCCTCATATATAAGGGGATCTCCATTTGTCGAAACATACTGCATTGATTTGATTGAAGGAAAATCAGGATCCTTCTTTGTGGTTGAGATATAAGGTATCCACCATTCCTGTTCACTTGTGTTTGTACTTTCTGTTGTTACTGTGATGACAGTCTCGATTTGCGTTACGTTTATTAGAGGATAGTGCTCTCTCGTCGTCCAAGCTTCCATTCTGTCTTTTACACTGAAGTGTTCTACGTCGTACTTATTATCCTTTTCGTGAGCAGCTTGCATAGCAAGTGCCAGAAAGTGCCAGAAAGTTTCAATATTTGTTTTTCCAGAATAAGATAAACTGTAAAATTTAATGATATAATTATTAATAAATATTCTAATAAGTTGCATTACGTAATTTAAAATTATTACATTTTTATACTAGCAGAAACATTTATATTATACTTCATACATGTTACACACACAAATCTTGAATATCATACATCACTTAAATTCATTATTATATTTCCTACTATTTTAGAAGTTATGATGTTACAATTTTTACTTACTCATTGCTCAAATATTTTTTTAAACCATCCTGAAACACGAATTCACGAAGCGTCTGTTGTAACATGCGCAATATAGCAGGTGCTACGGAAATTTACGTCATAAAATAAGATTATATATACGCCTAATAAATCTATATTTGTTGTAATCTACGTAAATATTCGTCAAAATAGTTAATCTTGTAAGAAGATAATAAAAGTTTCTCGAATTAATTATCTTTCTCTTTTTTCTTTTATTATAAATTTAAATTATAATAAAATAGAGATATAAATACTCATAACTTATTCACCTTTGACGTTTAGATATTTATAGATCATTATCTAATTTAGTTATAATTATTAACTTACCTTTGATATAGTAGGCAAAATAGAAACCTGAATCGATATCAGAAATACTGTTTACTTCTGATATGAGAGGCTTCATGATGGAATTAGTATCGAGACGAAGAGATTCTTGTAGAGTTTGAACGACAAACAAGTCTTTTATATGATAATTTGGAAAAGCCTAGACATAAAAAATTTTAATTTAATTTAATTTAATTTAACCGCTGAAAATAAACCGGATTAAATACTCATGTTGACAGCATGCATCACTATCAGACTGATTGTGAATTGTCACTTAAAATAACTTTACTATTTTTTATTAATTCTAGGTATACAGTAAAGTTCCTGTAGAATGTATAATGTCATTAGTTTGTATTAGGTAGTACCTGAAAAAAGTCTTTGTCGACTTTTATTATATTATATTGTATTAGTTTTACTTAAATATGTACGAGGATTGGTATGAAAGTAATGTTCTTTAATTTCTTTTTAAGAAAATTTTATTTCTAGAACTTTGGTGTTTACATGAAAAAAGGGAAAAAAATTAGGAGGTATTACTCTCGTACCGACCTTCGTATATGTCTTATTGTTTTGCAAAATTATTTTAACTAAAAAGTACCTGATCGATAGCGTCTATTGCAAGTAGTGTTGAAATACCCTGATTCAACCACATGTAAGACCAGGATGACGAATTGATACGGTTACTATAAAAGCACTGATATGCCATTGCATGTCCTAATAAACGGGCAATGTCTATTTGACGCATTGGCGGATCGTTCTTTTCATCAAATATAATAGCTGTTTCTCTAGAAAACATTTTGTAATAATGCGATTTTATTATACGTTTTTTTTGTTCGTTCTGCTTTACTGCACTGAGAAAAATTTTGTTGAATCAACAAAACAAATTTGCTTGGCAACATACAATCTTCCGGTTTTATTAAATCAACAAAATTTTGTTTGAAAAAAAAATTATTATTTTTCTCAGTGTATTAAGCTTGAGTCTTTTTCGTTAATTTAACCAAAATAATGTCAATTTAACTGAACCAATGGAGTTACAATAATACTACACAGAAAAAAAGAATATTTTTAGTTTTAACGTGAAAATCTTGAAATGAGATTATATTGTGTTAAACAAAGAAAATTTGCTTAAATAAAGTCATTATATAGTTTAACCAAGAAAAAAGGTTGAAATAAAGAGTTAAAATTTCTAATAAGAAGATTATAGTCATCTTGCGTATATACGAAACAATCTACCTTCTTATAAAAATTTCAACTTTTTATTTAAAAATTTGTTTCTTGATAGAACTATGTAATGACTTCATTCAAGCAAATTTTCTTCGTTTAACGCAATATAATCTCATTTCAAGATTTCCAACTTTTCCAACGTTGAAACTAAAGATATTTTTAAATCAAGATATTCTTTTTTTTCTGTGTATCTTGTATTAAAATAATAAATTTTGACACATGTGGTACATAAAAATAACAAAATGTTATCTAATACAAGGTATTGATTAAAAAATTTCAGTTTTTAATATTTAACAGCGTAGAGGGAAATTTTTAAAATTTTTATTTTTGCAAAATAATAAGCTAATATGTGTATCAAACATGTTATAATATTAATATGCTATGCATACACATGCTACACATGAAATCACAAAATAAATTTATATTATTCTATATTGTTCTTATTTTGGAGATATGATATATGTAAGTATTATATACAAATAGTATTTAAATAAATATAAAAAATATGTATTTCCAAAACCTCTAACATTAATAGAAACAATTATCTTTTTAAACATATATAAATATGTCTTTCAACATTTGTTATTACCTATAAGAAATAAGTCCCAAATTTGACATGACATCCTGTTGGAAACCAGGGATTGCGACATGAGATAATTGCTTTAAATTCTGCAAATACATCCTCTGCGATTTGAAATATTGTGTGATTTTGTCAAGCACGGAAAGTGTAAAGTATATGTAATGATAATTTAATTGCTCTCTGTGTTCGATGTAAATATCAGCCATATTAGAAGATAAAAAAGTATGACTGATGAAGTATGATGATAATAGTATGACTGAGACGTGATACGTGGGGATTGGAGGAGTTTTCTCAAAACGTGTCCGTATAATGTCAGAGTCTTCAGTTGTAATTATTTCCTGTTTTGGCATATTCGATAAAATTCTGTAACTCTTAGGATGTTTTATAATAATGGTAAAATTCGCCTGGAATATCGGATCATCCCAACATGGAAACAATCGTCGAGCTCCCATTGGCCACAGGTCTGTCGCGATTAACCATCTGAGACATGTTAAGGGTATATTTGAGATAAATATAAACATTCACAATAAATATGAGATTATACGACCGTGTAAGATATACAATCAGACAAAGAGAAAAACGCCGTAGTCGGTCAGGACTGGATCTTGATTGTCCGAATAATATAATATTAATTCTTGAATGACTTGGTTGAGACTGCGTTATGTCCGAAAGTAAGTAACGACGCGACGCGTGGTCTGCCAGGGCAAAGAATTGTACATAAAAAGTCACTCAAAAATTAATATTATATTATTCGGACAATCAAGATCCAGTCCTGACCGACTACGCCGTTTTTCCCTTTGTCTGATTGTATATAAATATTCAATTATTGTGTCTATTACAGGTTGACCCGAGGAATGTACAATTTAGTCTTTGTGAACGCTATTTCGAGATCAAGGAATAGTAATTCAAGGAATTTGCAACGCGCGCATTGCTTAACTATCTCTACTTGTAGCATTATAATTTTTACTCACGTTCTGTTTCCGTCATTATTTATGAATGACGTTCTGAAGAGGAGTTCCTTGTTAGTATTATCTTCCATATTGACAAACATTAAAAACATTTTGTAATAACCATTAGATAATTCCTCAGCGAAAGAAAATGTATAGATGCCAGTTTTAACATCGTACAACTCGTTTGTTGGTTGATACAATCTCATATTTTTTGTACTATAATTTAAAGTTGAACTATTTGCAGATTCCAATACATGAAATTTTAATGCCCATATTTGTGATTTGTTTGCGTAAAAGCGTATATTTCTCGTTGGATGGTTGACCAAAATGGAGATTTTGCATTCGCCGTGAGAAAAAATAGCATTATCCGCGTCATGTAAATCTAAATGGACTTCATAATGCAGTGGTATTACATCGTTTGATAAACGGCTTCCATCTATCAATTTATCTCTGGAATTTTCATTGACAGCTAGCGTTGTCGCAATAAGAACTATTAAGCTCTTTAATAATAGTATTAAGGATTCCATGCCAATTTTCGTTGTATGTATCTGTAGAAAAAAATTTTATCGTAAAATAAAACTTCGTGGTAATGGTTTGTGATTTATATGTTGTGGGTAATCATGAGGCGTCTAATAAAACGACTGCGGTATTATGATACAACATAAATGTTGCAATATGGAAAATATGTATTTATATATAAACAGTGTAATAAAATGTTATTAAACTATTAACATAATAACATTAATATGTTATGTATCTCTCTGTGAGACGATAAATTATCAAAATTTTCTCACTTTACATTAAAACGTGGTGCAGAGCTTTGTCCATCATATCCACACACACCCACACACACACACACACACACATGCACACACACACGCACACGCACACGCACACGCACACGCACACGCACACGCACACGCACACGCACACGCACACGCACACGCACACGCACACGCACACGCACACGCTCACGCACACGCACACGCTTGAGCACGTTTTTATATCAACTAAACTAGAGACAGCAATAATAGCAATATTAACGATAATATCAAGATATATTTAATATATTTATTAAAAGAAATAAAGTCTTGATGACAATAATTTTGAGAAGATAATCTTTTGAAAATTAAAGGAACGGAAATGTATATTTCAAATTTCTTCTTTCGAATTTTTCAAATGTACTCTACGCTCTGCGTTTGCTGAATTTTTAAGTGAAGGTATAAAACTTACCATCTAATAACGAAATCTATACATGAAAATTATGTGCCGATTAGAATATAATTTTTTGGAAAAATTCTTACCCTGATACGGCTTTGAAAGATTGTTCAATACGGGATGTAAGGAGAATGATCTGACTGTCCTGGATAATCTCTAAGAACTGAGAACTGACAAGGTTATATGTATCATAATAAGCAATGGCAATACATGTAAACAAGATATCTAACTAGATAGCTAAAGGTGAAAGTAAGAACGGGGATACTTGAGAGTGCTGACTTCTCTACAATACCTCTGATTCTTATAACGGTACTGCTCGATAATTGTTTTTGATAATCGGATTAGAAAGAAAGAGAGAGAGAGATTATATTCGATCTTTGCGAATAAGTTTCAAAAATGTAAAAACAATGAAAACATTGAGCATAATTATATTTGTAATAAAATCTTAAAGTAATCTGAAGTATAGTCAAAACTACAGAAATCTTCAAAGTAATGAATATTATGTATCTCATAACCACATATACTTATTATACAACCACATATATCATGAGTATTCTATAAAATAAGAAATAGATTGACAATTTGCAATTCCTCGATATACGAGCGATTGCTCGGGATTTACTCTGTTTTCGAACCAATTAATTAAGAATGTTTCAATTATGTTAAAATTTACTGACTGAGTGGAAACTTATGACGTCTTTTGTATGATTAATGTGGATAGTAAAATCGAAAATCCGTTAAATTTACGACTTTCGACGTTTATTAATATCTTGACATCATAGGCTGCGTTTATTCGAAATTCACTGCTAATACTGAAAATCTATAATATATGTGACGTAAACTACTAGATTTTCAGTACTTGCTGTAAATATCGAAATACAGCCATAATGTATCGGTTACAACCATAATATATCGGTATTACATATCTTTTTGTCATATGGAAATCAACTTCAGTGCGCGTAATTAATTGTTTAAATTTTTTTCAAAAAAATGCTTCCTTGCGGAATTGAAATATATTGGATCGTCAATTAATAGCAGTTTTAAAAATGCCATGCCAATTTTCATTTCAGGTAATATATCTTTAGATTATCTGTTAGAAATTAATTTTATAAAACGCAAAACTCTCTGTCAGTTTTAATATATAAAGAGGGAGAAGATAAATATAGACGATAATAGTAACCGAAAAACCGTAAAGATAAAAACAGAATTTTGTTGACACATATTGAGAAAAAATAAATATTAATATAAAAGTAATATGCATTTATTTGATTATAAAAATATAAATTATGTGTTTCAACCACTGCATAAACTGTCTTGAGGTACATATTTATTTCTGGCAAATCAGCTTATATATACATATATATATTAAAATTGTACGCCTAATTAAAAATGACGCTTTGTGACACAATTAGCTATACTTAACATACGATATCCTGTGCTGTTAATGTCAGATATAGGTATATACAATTACAATTTTATGTTTTTTAGAAATAATCCAAAAGTAACATTATTCGATATATAACAATAAGTATTTTAAATAACATGCGTGTCTGGGATGTAACATACAAAGTCGTTGACATTTACTAGTTAATAGATATTATTTCTCAATGTGTAACAAGATATTAGTTATTTCTGTCAAAAAGATTTTTGGCAAAAATTACTTGAAATTATAATTTATAATTATAATTTATATTTTTATTCTTTTATTGTAATTTCTTAGGAACATAATCAGCTCTTTGTTTCTAAATTATAATTTTATTATATTTTATAATCGCATTAAAAATAATACTGCAATTGTACATTGCAAATTGTAATCTTTTTTTAGTCGCTATTATGTTCTTTTTATGTTAATCTATTATCTTATTACTTTATACCTTTTTAAAAAATACTCATGAGTATTGTTTATTATGAACATTTATGTGAACATAGGTATACATATTAAACAGACTAAAATTTATAATAAATATTAATATATATAATATATTATTAATATAGAAGTATACATTATACACACATAACATTGATTCCACATTACATTGGTCCGATAAATTATTTAACATTCATTAAACATTATGTTTAAATTTTAAATTATTAATAAAAATTCCAGATAAATAAAGTTTCATACATAAAAGTCGAAAAGCGATTCACGTGTCGCTTTATTTCACAATAGCGTATTTTGATTTTGCGTTTACAAATCGTAATTTTTTCAAGGACTATTAGATATAGTAGGTACATCACGTATTGTACAGTTCGTTATCTAAAATGAAATTAATAGAACAATTAAGAGCATATACATACATTGTGCATTAATAAATAATAATGAGTCATCAAATTACAGTTTTACATTGTCTCTTATACACTGAGAAAAAAAATATTTAAATCCAAGAAAATATTTACTCCAGGGGTACCAATGACATATTTACTTAATATAATCACATATTTATTTAGAATTAGATATCTTTACTTAATTTAAGTAAAGATATCTAATTCTAAATAAATATGTGATTATATTAAGTAAATATGTCATTGGTACCCCTGGAGTAAATATTTTCTTGGATTTAAATATTTTTTTCTCAGTGTATTTATCGGTCATAATTAAAAAGGAATAATACACCCGCGTACATGCACGCGAGAGCACGTATGTATACCTATATGTAGATATAAATATTGTATATTCAACTAAGTGAATATGTACTGGATACATGTAATTTACCTCATTATATAATTCATCATCAATGAGTGGATGCTTAGAAAGATCAATCGGCCACGTTGCCGAATAACCTTCTAAAAATTTATTTATCTAAAGCAGAAATATTTTGTTACTTATCTGTAATTAGTATGTTAGTTTTAAAATTTACTTCATAGAAAACCGATGCGATATATATAGAATGTCTAACAAATAACTGAAAGAACTGAAAAGTGATGGTGGATTGGATCAAACTGAAAAGGAATGTCATGTATCATTTTGTCAAATTCGCAATAGTTATTAGTAATTAATTGAAACGTCTGGCCGAATAAGCGAATGAGATGCAACAGGCATGTAAAAAGGCTTAATTAGATCTCTCAGATAACGGTGAGCGTTATCTGATGAGTTTGACCCAATCCACCATTACTTTTCCGATTTTCAGTTATTTATTAGACATCTTGTATAATGAATCCCTATCAGCATAATTAATACAACATGTTTGTTACATGTTTGCATAGTACATGCAATATATTCATAAGTAAACAAGTATATAATATTAAAATGTTTAATAAAATGTATTATATTTATATTAACCCTAGCTTCCTACACTGGGGTATGTACCTGTAACCCCAGGTAAAATCCTCTAGTTTGCTACTACGAGAATTTATCTTTTCTTTACAAGCAAATATTTTCCAAACTACTGTCTTTTTCATATTTCCTTATTCATAGGTATATTTTTTATGTCTGGCGTATCGATGGAAAAAAGTGACTTAAAATCAGTTGATTTTTTCATATAGTTTTAGCTAAATATACGACGTAAGGTAGCCCGTACCCCAGTGTGAAAAGCCCGTAAAAATTTGGAAGTATGGGAAGCTAGGGTTAATAATTGATTCTTGTAATTTACCTTATCCAATGAAGACTTAGAATATACATGATTAATGATATCTGTTAATGCTACAGTCATACTCATTTTCTGTAAAAACAAAAGAACAGATTTATTATTGGTATATGTACGAATTTTTATGAATACAAACATTTATATCTTTATGAAAAAACACATTTTTACCTTGGTTTCACGTTATCAAAATTTTCTAATATATAATCAAGTGTTGTATCATTCTTCACATGTTTCGATAGAATGGAAAATGTAAATTCGGTCATAATCTTTTATTTTTTCATCATAATGTTTTGACGTTATTAACTCTAAATATTTACAGATAATAGAAAAATTCTTCGAGCAAGCCAGGCATTTTGAAAGTATATAATTAGGTTCCTCCATGTATTTTACAAACACTTTATTCCAAGTATCATTATCTGCTGTTATTACGCCATTACAATTTATCCATTCTTTCCACCAAGGCAAAGAATTGTAATATCTATTAGAAAAAAAGTTTATTAATTATTTACGGATGAGATTTATTGTGCTCGTGCTCTTGCATCTTGATCAGATAATTCATTAAGCATTGCATAATTATAAATTGCATATATATGAGAACTACTTTAAATAAAAGTTTAAAAATTAAGAAAAATATATACATATACCCTTTCCGATAAGTTAAATATGTTTCTATCTCAAAATGAGCCAGTTTTTTGCATTCAGAAGAACCGAAAGCATATGCCCATCTTGCTGCTTCTTGCTTTAAACTATTGATAGTATGGTATGTTTATTGGTGATATGAGAAATTAAGTAATTTCTGATCAATTGTTTCATATCCATTACGCTGATGAAGTTTATCCAATGTTTCTATCATTTCGCTTTACAAATCATTAATAAACATATAAGGATTACATTGATTTCTTGTTATATTGATTTAAAAAGCATAGTGTTTATATACGTATGAATATACGCATTAATTATCAACTATCTTATTTTAAGGAATCAAGCGATATCAGAATTTCTATAAAAGTCATCGTGTATATCTTATAATGAGAAGTGTTTATAATAGAGAAGTGTTTATAATACAATCATTATTTAGTAATTATGTAACCAGTGAAATGAGTATCATGAAGAGACAGGCGCAACACACCGTAAAATATGACCTTAGATTCCACATTTTGAATAAGAAAATTCAATCTTATCTCTTCGAAGAGGGCATTGCTCATGGAAAAGTAACTGTTAATAACATAGAGACGGAAGCACAGAAATTCCCATTGTGCATGCAACATTTGCATTCTCTACTAAGAAGTAGACATCGTCTCAGTCACTACGCGCGCTTATACTACAGCCTTTTTCTGTAAGAAATAGGAATGACGTTGGAAGATTCAATTGTATTTTGGAGGCAGGAATATTCCAAGCCACACACTTGCACCTCAGTATGCTCGCATAATTGGCAATCCAACGAAAAGAAATTCATATACAGTATCAGACATATGTACGGTTTGGAGAGATCACGGAGAAATTATAAGACACCTGACTGCAATCTGATTTGCGTAAGTATAAAAATTTTCACGCACGCATAAGAAATTCTTTTATAATTTTATACAAACTTCACCATTAGAGCGATTTTTCTCAAACATCGAAACTGTTGTAGACTGGTATTAGTGGAGCAACGTACGAGGGTGGTTGTCCTTTCAAGGATTTTGATATGAGTGCACTCAGAAATCTTTTACGAGCTTCATTAACCAAAGGCAAAATTGAGAAATTTGTAAATAATATATCTATTAAAGATCCAGTAGTTCTCTGCACTGCATTTCTGAAACTTGTACGCAAAGACGACGTTAACGATGTCACTATCAAAAGTCCGGTACAATACTACCAAAGAATGGCTGATTAATATAGATTTTAATTTCCTATATTGAGAAATTTATATAACAATTTATACTGTCTATCCTTATCAGTATTTATTATTGTTTAATCCATGTTGTTGAAGAATCCTATCAATAAACATTTTGTATATGTTACGAAACAGAGTTATAAATTAACATAGACAAATTATACTAATATTTATACGGTTATTGCTTGCTGAATGATCGCAGAGCATCTTCTACAACACGACGATTCACACCGTCTCCAACTAACACAGCATATACTCCAAGTTTACCAACTTCCATGATATTTCTGGCCTCATCGTCAAAAAATAACATATCTTTATAATCAATATGAGAAATTTTATGAATGCTGAAAACAATTCAGTTAAGTTACAACTTTAAGTTATTGTGTACAACACGATTTTTTATGCGTTTTATACGAGACTTACTTAGAAAAATGTGTGACTTTGCTACCAGGAAATATTTCAACGTACTTAAAGTACCTCTTCCAGCCAAATAGATCTAATAATTGTTTAGCTCCCTTTATTTCTGATGTACGTGACGCCACACCGAGTTCGTATCCTTCTCCTGATAATTGTTTCAATACATCAGGTACATCAGAGTAGTGGTGTACGGTACGACCATGTGCGTCTACTACTTTATTTTGTGCACTGAAATTTTTCTTATATAAGTCTGATAAAAATTCCTAAAATACATTATTTTATTAGTTTTTTTTATTTTTTTAATGCACGCACCCTTTTCTAAACGGCGGATATACATGAGTATCAACCCAAAACGGCCACAAGGTGTAATCTGAAATTCAATTCCTCTTTCCATTTTTCCGGAAATCACACTCTGAATAATTTTTATTGCAACAAAAAGAAAAGAATATTGTGAATTTGTTACACATCTAAATTGTTAATGCAACATTTACGTTTTTGCCTGTACCTAAGTCAAAGACGATAATTTTCGGTTTTCTCTCCATTTGCTCCTTGATTAAATTACAGAGTGACGGCCAGAATTAATCAATAACGAAATGCTATCACCAACATACAAAATTACTGCTTTTTTAAAAATAAATAATGAAATCTCACACGATAAGCATAATCGGAGAGAAAGCTAAGAGGGGCCACGCCGGTGTATCGTTTTACTGGACTGAACTGCTTGATACGCCACTCGCATCCATTTTCAACATTGGAACTATTTAGCATACCTATTTTCTGGCACAGTCGATAAAGTCTCCACTTGTGTGTGTCCGTGTCCGTGTCCATGCATAACTGAGCGCGCGAATTTTGAAAACTTTAGATTGGTAAACTTTGAACACTTCTTATTTAAAAAACTATTATAGCCTGGCATTTTAGTATTAGGATTTTCATCTCAAAATAATCTCAGGTACCTGCCATTAACGGGTGGCATTAACGGCAAGTTTGGGACGATACAATAACCGGAAAAAACATAAAAATAAAGAGTGAAGTTAATATCAGAATATTACATAATCATGATTTTATATTTTTAAGAAATAACCGAAAATTAACAACATTTTTAGTGTATTATAATAAATGTTTTGGATAGCATGTATGTCTAAAAATGATCGCAAAAATGTCTTCAAGATATCTTCAAAAAAGTCGTAAAGATATGCGTACGTGTTATCTGGGTCGTTAACAATTATTAGTTAATAAATGTTATTACTCAATATAATTAGATGGATTTTATAATAATTTCTGTCAAAAAGCTAGAAAGATTATTTTTAGTTAAAAATAAAAATTATATTTTATATTTTTATTCCTTTATCGTTAGCTCTTAGGAACATAAACAGCTCTTGTTTCTTAATTATATCATGATTTTATTATATGTATTTCATAATCGTATTAAAAGTAATACTGTAATTGCTCATTGCAAATTGTAATCTCCTTTTAGTCGCTATTATGTTTCTTTTATATTAATCTTATTTTATAACTTTATAACTTAAAATTATTTTATAACTTTTTAAAAAATACTCATGAATATTCTTCATTATAAGAACGTTTATTTCAATAAACATGTATTGAGCAGTGTAGTAGTATTTGCAACAAATATAATATATATATATTTATTTAATCTTATGTTAAGGCTTTAGATTCCGTACAATTGTTTTACATTGTTTTTTTTTACATTGACATTCAAAACATAAAACTCAAAGTTTAAATTCACAGAATTTAAAACTTCAAGAAATTAAACTTATAACCAAAACTCAAATTTCTGCAAAATTTAAAAAGTTTTACTTTATATTATATTATATTGTCTTTGATAAGCATTTGATATCGTCTATAAAAAGTATAAAAATATACATATAATAAGTATAAATGTATACAGCTATAACAATATATAGATGCTATGTATACATTATATTAAATATAGATGTATAATATAGATGTATAATATAGATGTATAATATATATTAAATATAGATGTATAATACAGATGTATATTATGTATATTAACAGGACTAGTATTTATTAAATGTATATATATTTATATATTAACAAATTAATAAATAAATATATATACATATACATATAATAATTATAGATGTATACACATTAAACCTAATATTGATTAAACATTACATTGATGTTTTGAATTAATTAACATTAATTAAATTATGTTAGCTCAATATATTATATTTATATAAATTATTAATAAAGATTCCACATTAATATAAATTTATGAATTTAAAATTTCGAAAGTGATGCACGTGTCGCATTATTTCAGATGAGCGTAATTCTATTTTGAGTTTAAAAAGCATAACTTTCCTAAAAATCATTGCATCTATTAATATGTACTCGTGTACTTTTATGCTTTTCTTCATCTAAAATAAAATTGTTGGGTTGATTAAAAACGTATACATACACATACATATTTAGTATTAATAAGTAATAATTCGTCATCAAGCTATAAGAATTCTAACTTAGTCCCTCATAATTATCGGTAATAATTACCTTGTTACGTAATTTATCATCAATGAGTGGGTGTACAATTGGCCACATTGCTAAACCGTCCACAAATTTTTTTATCTAAAACAGGATTATTTTGGTACCTATTTATCTTTAATTAGTATGTTAATTTTATATCATGAAAGTCCGGCGCCACGTATATAATATTTCGTAATCAGCATAATTAGAACAACATGTTTGTAATGTATAGCATATACAATATAACTTAAGTAAACAACTTTAGTAATAAATGTTGAATAATATGATTATAATTGGGTTAATGTAATTTACCTTATCCAATGAAGAATTAGAGTATACATGATTAATGATATCTGTTAATGCTACAGGAACACTCATTTCTCTGTAAAAACAAGAGAACAGATTGATATATACTTTTACCGAATTTTTATATAAGTACAAACATATATCTTTTTATGAAATTAAATCTTTATGAAAAAAGATATTTACCTTGGTTTTATGTTATGAAAATTTTCTAATATATAATCAAGGACCGTATCATACTTTGCACGTCTTGCAACGATAGAATGAAAAATGTAAATTCGGTCATTATCTTTTATTTTTTCATCATAATGTTTTGACGCTGTTAACTCTAAATATTTACGAATAATTGAGCTAGTAGAACAAGCCAGGCATTTTAAAAGTATATAATTTGGTTTCTCCATATATATTTGAAAAACTTTATCCCAAGTAGCATTATCTGCTTCTAATAAACCATTACAATATGTCCATTCCTTCCACCAAGGCAAAAGACTATAATGTCAGAAAGAAAATATGTAAATTAGAAATGAAAATTATGCTCGTACTCTTGCATCTTGATTAGATAATTCATTAAGCATCGCACAAATATATAAATTGCACGAATAGAAATGTTTCGTCCATTATTAAAAATTAAAAAATTAAAATTGTAAAAATACCTCTTCTCTTTCTGTAACAAATGTGTACTTAATTTAAAATAAGCCTGTTTTCTGCACTCATAAGATTCGAAAACGCATGCCCATCTTGCGACCTCTTGTTTTAAACTACTGTTCAAATGGATGGAATCACTTTCTTCTTCCTGTCCCATTTCCTGATAAAGTTTATCCAATATTCTCATCATTTTGTCCTATGAATCGTTAAGAAACATAAAAAGATTACATTGGTTGCTCATTATATTGGATAAAGAAAAACATGATGTGTATGTAGGGGAGACCGGGGTAAACTCGACACAATTTTTTCAAAGACAGTTTTCAACAATTAATTAATACTTTTCAAACAAATTCAATGGTACACATTTAAAGAGTGTTCCTTCAGATACAAAATTGCTTTAGGAAGTTTTACTGTACGTTACTTTGTTTTCCCCTAGAAAAGGAAAAGTGACGCAAACACAAACTTTTAGATTGAAAAATGCCGGGGGGCAAACTCGACACTTTGCCTGATCAACATGCACAATTTTATCTGGAACTCATTTTTTATTGTTTGAAAATATAAATACATTGTTTATCGTGTATTTAGAAAGTACAAAAATTCGGAACAAAGTAAAATAATTATTGGAAATAAATGAAATAATAAGAACAAAAATCGTTGAACTTTCAATTATCTTCATCTAAACTCATGTCTGAAAAACAATTAATGCGAGTTAACTCGCGATCGGACGTGCGCACACATTTGTCATGAGCACGGCTGCATGACAAGCATCGTTTGTTATTGGGAGTCGACAAAGCGTCGATTTTACCCCGGACGTCGTTTTTCACTTTTGTCACTCCAAAAACATAAAAATTTTGAAAATATGCAAAAACTATTATCGAATTTGTATACAGCATCTTTCGCGTCAAAATCTTACATATAGGTTTGTAAGGGTAGAGCTCGATGAAAGAGTAGAAATTTTCGAGAGATCAGAAAAATTACTTTTTACCATCAAAAACGCTTATGTCGCGCTAAAAAGTCAACCATAACTGAGAATGTTACCAAATTCCATTGATAATATACTGGCACATATAGACGCATTTACAGTAGGAAAGGCAAGTTTCTACGATAGATTTAAATTGGCAAAAAGCCTAGTGTCAAGTTTGCCCCGGTCTCCCCTAAATATTTGAATATACGTATTAATAATGAACTTTCTTATTTTCATGAATCAAGCATAATCAGAATTCTATTAGAAATTATTGTTTGTATTTGTGTTTGAACTATTTGAAGTGTTAAGTTTGTAATAAGAAATGTTTATAATATTACTTAATGTGTATTTCCATAAAACTTCATTGATTCAGTTATACATAACAATTTATTACTTTGATATTAAGTATATATATGTGAAAATGAAAAATGAATGAATTCATGAGAAAAGTAGAAGTAATGTTTAATGCGCAAAATTTAAATCTTATATATAGACACGTGTGAAACATTGTTCTTTAAATTTTCTGCTCTTTGACAAAGTAAATATTACGAATGTATATAAAGACGTTCTTACTTTCCATATTTTACTTTCTCAAAAATATCAAGAAATAATTGATAAATTTATATATAAATTTATTGCGGTTTAATATTTAACATGCATAACAGATAAAATTTGTTATTAATTACCTTGATATAATAACTTTCTTCAAATGGAAAGAAAGACGACAAATATTCAAAAGCCTTGAACATCGGATACCATGCTATATAATTTCTCTCCTTCGATAAGTATGTTGTGAGTTTTAGGAATATGGACAACTCGAGTTGGCCTTTGATTAAAAAGTGAAATGCATCATCCATGATTTGAGCACGGTTGAGAACATGTACTCTGATATATTGGTCAGAGTTTAGATAGTTCGCGATTTTTTCCAGACTCTCGGCATCGTAATTAACGCGATAATATCCTGTTGTACAATCAAGAAATTAATTCGATTATTACATACTTTTGATCAATTTTCGCAGACAATATTTTTAAATATTTGTACTTTATTTATGATTTATAAATTAGAATTATACAGAAATGTACTATAAATAAAATTGCATAGTATATATAAATTTTTAGGTTTATATATACTGGGTGTCTCAAAGCACCCTTGACAACGCGCGCTCGTGAGGAGGCAGAACGGATCGAGATGAACAAAAAAGTCTTATACCATTTTGCGATGTCAAGGTTGTTTTGGGGCACCCTGTATAATAGAAATTGTGAATTTTATTTACTATAATATCAAATTACACTGAGATGATTTTGAGCCGTCGTCTGTATATTAAATCCTGGTTTCTACTTAATTTGTGCATAAAGAAATGTGATTTAATGTAAACACATGAGAAAATATAATATGAAACTATTGTCATATATTAATTAATTATTTATTTTATATGAAATCTTTTCATGTGTGCGTGTGTATTAAATATATTATAATATTATCAGTTCTAAATTGATGAAATATGTTAATTATATAACGATTAAATGTATAAGAAAAAATAAATCGATTCATGTATAAGAAAATGTCATTGTCTCAATAGATATAGAGTCTAACTCTTCCGGTCATTGATTCAACAGATATTGAGTTTAACTCTTTCGGAATGTTGTTGTCAAACTAACATTCAGGTTGCGTAGTTAGACAAGTTATTTTTTAAATAAACATTAAACATATATAAAAAATTTTGATTAATGATTATAGTCAATGCATGTAAAATAAGTGCTCTGCTGTAGGTGACTGTTGTCGCTTTTATAATTAACGAAATAGTTGAAGGATTACTACTGCTCATCCCAAAAAACTTTCAAAACAAAATATAAGAGGGAATTAATTATTGTTTCATTTTCAACGATATAAAATCACTATGTGGAGGAAAAACTATTTTTTAAATGATAATAGCTTGTCATTGTCGAATACGTTGCATAACGTGCGAAAATTACTTAAATATTGCACATAGAAAATACTGTTACTAAACAAATGTTTTATACAATATTGATATGAATAATTAAATTTTATAAAAAGGGATGAAAGTTTGTAGAATATTTTTTTAATTTGATGACTACGTAATGCGTAAACCGTAATAAAGAATGTCTATAAAGTCATTCCTATATTTTAAGAAAGGCTCAAAATTATGAAAAATTGCGAAATTCATATTTGATCATGTCGATGAGCTACTCATTTACGAGCGTTGGGGAGTTGTCCCTCCAAAAGGGTGCCCCAGCTTAACTTAAAAATTTTAAATAAAACCCTCTATATTGTACTATATCGTGAAAAGGCATAAAAAAGATTTTTTGGCCCAAACCAGAGATTAATATGTTGACTCGTTCAAGAGGTATTTAGGGTAAAAAATTGGACTTTTTGAAATTTGACTCTAAATAATCCCAAATGGGACAACGTATCAACCTCTAGTTTACGTCAAAAATTTGTTCTTTTTATGCCCTTTCAAACGATATACTACAATATGAGAAGTTTTATTTGAAATTTTTGTGTTGAGGTCACCCTGCGGCACCCGCTTGGGGAAACAACCTCCCTTAAATAAGTAGCTCCTTGAAATGACCGTATTTCGTAATTTTTCATAATTAAATATTACGTACAATGCACATGTACTTTACACCAAAAAATGCTTTGTTTAAATTAAATAAGATTGAGAAATGTAATAAGATTGACAAATGTAAAATGTATGTGTGCTAAACATATACAAGCGCAGCACATACATTTCTCAATTAGAACTTACCTATTTGTTGTAAATTAACTATAATCCAATCTTTATTCAGATGTATAAGGGGATCTCCATTTGTCGAAACATACTGCATTAACTTGGATAAAGGAAAACCAGGATCCTCCTCCGCGGTTGAGATATAAGGTATCCACCTCCATTCCTTTTCACTTGTGTTTGTACTTTCTACTGTTACTACGATGACAGTATATGACAATATATCATATTGAGTTACGTTTATCACAGGATAGTGCTCTCTCGTCGTCCAAGCTTCCATTCTGTCTTTTATACTGAAGTATTCTACGTCGTACTTATTATCCTTTTCGTGAGCAGCTTGCATAGCAAGTGCCAGAAAGTGCCAGAAAGTTTCAATATTTGTTTTTCCAGAATAAGATAAACTGTAAAATTTAATGATATAATTATTAATAAATATTCTAATAAGTTGCATTACGTAATTTAAAATTATTACATTTTTATACTAGCAGAAACATTTATATTATACTTCATACATGTTACACACACAAATCTTGAATATCATACATCACTTAAATTCATTATTATATTTCCTACTATTTTAGAAGTTATGATGTTACAATTTTTACTTACTCATTGCTCAAATATTTTTTTAAACCATCTTGAAACACGAATTCACGAAGCGTCTGTTGTAACATGCGCAATATAGCAGGTGCTACGGAAATTTACGTCATAAAATAAGATTATATATATATATATATATACGCCTAATAAATCTATATTTGTTGTAATCTACGTAAATATTCGTCAAAATAGTTAATCTTGTAAGCAGATAATAAAAGTTTCTCGAATTAATTATCTTTCTCTTTTTTCTTTTATTATAAATTTAAATTATAATAAAATAGAGATAAATACTCATAACTTATTCACCTTTGACGTTTAAATATTTATAGATCATTATCTAATTTAGTTATAATTATTAACTTACCTTTGATATAATAGGCAAAATAGAAACCTGAATCGATATCAGAAATACTGTTTACTTCTGATATAAGAGGTTTCATGATGGAATTAGTATCGAGACGAAGAGATTCTTGTACAGTTTGAACGACAAACAAGTCTTTTATATGATAATTTGGAAAAACCTAGACATAAAAAATTTAATTTAATTTAATTTAATCGCTGAAAATAAACCGGATTAAATACTCATGTTGACAGCATGCATCACTATCAGACTGATTGTGAATTATCACTTGAAATAACTTTACTATTTTTTATTAATTCTAGGTATACAGTAAAGTTCCTGTAGAATGTATAATGTCATTAGTTTGTATTAGGTAGTACCCGAAAAAAGTCTTTGTCGACTTTTGTTATATTATATTTTATTAGTTTTACTTAAATATGTACGAGGATTGGTATGAAAGTAATGTTCTTTAATTTCTTTTTAAGAAAATTTTATTTCTAGAACTTTGGTGTTTACATGAAAAAAGGGAAAAAAATTAGGAGGTATTACTCTCGTACCGACCTTCGTATATGTCTTATTGTTTTGCAAAATTATTTTAACTAAAAAGTACCTGATCGATAGCGTCTATTGCAAGTAGTGTTGAAATACCCTGATTCAACCACATGTAAGACCAGGATGACGAATTGATACGGTTACTATAAAGGCACTGATATGCCATTGCATGTCCTAATAAACGGGCAATGTCTATTTGACGCATTGGCGGATCGTTCTTTTCATCAAATATAATAGCTGTTTCTCTAGAAAACATTTTGTAATAATGCGATTTTATTATACGTTTTTTTTGTTCGTTCTGCTTTACTGCACTGAGAAAAATTTTGTTGAATCAACAAAACAAATTTGCTTGGCAACATACAATCTTCCGGTTTTATTAAATCAACAAAATTTTGTTTGAAAAAAAAAAAATTATTTTTCTCAGTGTATTAAGCTTGAGTCTTTTTCGTTAATTTAACCAAAATAATGTCAATTTAACTGAACCAATGGAGTTACAATAATACTACACAGAAAAAAAGAATATTTTTAGTTTTAACGTAAAAATCTTGAAATGAGATTATATTGTGTTAAACAAAGAAAATTTGCTTAAATAAAGTCATTATATAGTTTAACCAAGAAAAAAGGTTGAAATAAAGAGTTAAAATTTCTAATAAGAAGATTATAGTCATCTTGCGTATATACGAAACAATCTACCTTCTTATAAAAATTTCAACTTTTTATTTAAAAATTTGTTTCTTGATAGAACTATGTAATGACTTCATTCAAGCAAATTTTCTTCGTTTAACGCAATATAATCTCATTTCAAGATTTCCAACTTTTCCAACGTTGAAACTAAAGATATTTTTAAATCAAGATATTCTTTTTTTTCTGTGTATCTTGTATTAAAATAATAAATTTTGACACATGTGGTATATAAAAATAACAAAATGTTATCTAATACAAGGTATTGATTAAAAAATTTCAGTTTTTAATATTTAACAGCGTAGAGGGAAATTTAAAAAATTTTTATTTTTGCAAAATAATAAGCTAATATGTGTATCAAACATGTTATAATATTAATATGCTATGCATACACATGCTACACATGAAATCACAAAATAAATTTATATTATTCTATATTGTTCTTATTTTGGAGATATGATATATGTAAGTATTATATACAAATAGTATTTAAATAAATATAAAAATATATATATTTCCAAAATCTCTAACATTAATAGAAACAATTATCTTTTTAAACATATATAAATATGTCTTTCAACATTTGTTATTACCTATAAGAAATAAGTCCCAAATTTGACATGACATCCTGTTGGAAACCAGGGATTGCGACATGAGATAATTGCTTTAAATTCTGCAAATACATCCTCTGCGATTTGAAATATTGTGTGATTTTGTCAAGCACGGTAAGAGTAAAGTATATGTCATGATAATTTAATTGCTTTCTGTGTTCGATGTGAATATCAGCCATATTAGAAGCTGAAAAAGACGATAATAGTATGACTGAGACGTGATACGTGGGGATTGGAGGAGTTTTCTCAAAACGTGTCCGTATAATGTCAGAGTCTTCAGTTGTCATTATTTCCTGTTCTGGCATATTCGATAAAATTTTGTAACTCTTAGGATGTTTTATAATAATGGTAAAATTCGCCTGGAATATCGGATCATCCCAACATGGAAACAATCGTCGAGCTCCCATTGGCCACAGGTCTGTCGCGATTAAACATCTGAGACATGTTAAGGGTATATTTGAGATAAATATAAACATTCACAATAAATATGAGATTATACGACCGTGTAAGATATACAATCAGACAAAGAGAAAAACGCCGTAGTCGGTCAGGACTGGATCTTGATTGTCCGAATAATATAATATTAATTCTTGAATGACTTGGTTGAGACTGCGTTATGTCCGAAAGTAAGTAACGACGCGACGCGTGGTCTGCCAGGGCAAAGAATTGTACATAAAAAGTCACTCAAAAATTAATATTATATTATTCGGACAATCAAGATCCAGTCCTGACCGACTACGCCGTTTTTCCCTTTGTCTGATTGTATATAAATATTCAATTATTGTGTCTGTTACAAGTTGACCCGAGGAATGTACAATTTAGCCTTTGTGAACGCTATTTCGAGATCAAGGAATAGTAATTCAAGGAATTTGCAACGCGCGCATTGCTTAACTATCTATACTTGTAGCATTTTAATTTTTACTCACGTTCTGTTTCCGTCATCATTTATGAATGACGTTCTGAAGAGGAGTTCCTTGTTAGTATTATCTTCGTTATTGACAAACATTAAAAACATTTTGTAATAACCATTAGATAATTCCTCAGCGAAAGAAAATGTATAGATGCCAGTTTTAACATCGTACAACTCGTTTGTTGGTTGATACAATCTCATATTTTTTGTACTATAATTTAAAGTTGAACTATTTGCAGATTCCAATACATGAAATTTTAATGCCCATATTTGCGATTTGTTTGCGTAAAAGCGTATATTTCTCGTTGGATGGTTGACCAAAATGGAGATTTTGCATTCGCCGTGAGAAAAAATAGCATTATCCGCGTCATGTAAATCTAAATGGACTTCATAATGCAGTGGTATTACATCGTTTGATAAACGGCTTCCATCTATCAATTTATCTCTGGAATTTTCATCGACAGCTAGCGTTGTCGCAATAAGAAATATTAAGCTCTTTAATAATAGTATTAAGGATTCCATGCCAATTTTCGTTGTATGTATCTGTAGAAAAAAATTTTATTGTAAAATAAAACTTCGTGGTTAATGGTTTGTGATTTATATGTTGTGGGTAATCATGAGGCGTCTGATAAAACGACTGCGGTATTATGATACAACATAAATGTTGCAATATAGAAAATATGTATTTATATATAAACAGTGTAATAAAATGTTATTAAACTATTAACATAATAATATTAATATGTTATGTATCTCTCTGTGAGACGATAAATTATCAAAATTTTCTCACTTTACATTAAAACGTAGTGCAGAGCTTTGTCCATCATATCCACACACACACACACATGCACACACACACGCACACGCACACGCACACGCACCGCACACGCAAACGCACACGCACACGCACACGCACACGCACACGCGCACGCACACGCACACGCATACGCACACGCACACGCTTGAGCACGTTTTTATATCAACCAAACTAGAGACAGCAATAATAGCAATATTAACGATAATATCAAGATATATTTAATATATTTATTAAAAGAAATAAAGTCTTGATGACAATAATTTTGAGAAGATAATCTTTTGAAAATTAAAGGAACGGAAATGTATATTTCAAATTTCTTCTTTCGAATTTTTCAAATGTACTCTACGCTCTGCGTTTGCTGAATTTTTAAGTGAAGGTATAAAACTTGCCATCTAATAACGAAATCTATACATGAAAATTATGTGCCGATTAAAATATAATTTTTTGGAAAAATTCTTACCCTGATACGGCTTTGAAAGATTGTTCAATACGGGATGTAAGGAGAATGATCTGACTGTCCTGGATAATCTCTAAGAACTGACAAGGCTACATGTATCATAATAAGCAATGGCAATACATGTAAACAAAGTATCTAGCTATAGATAGCTAAAGGTGAAAGTAAGAACGGGGATACTTGAGAGTGCTGACTTCTCTACAATAGCTCTGATTCTTATAACGGTACTGCTCGATAATTGTTTTTGATAATCGGATGAGAAAGAGAGAGAGAGAGAGAGAGAGAGAGAGAGAGAGAGAGAGAGAGAGAGAGAGAGAGAGAGAGAGAGAGAGAGAGAGAGAGAGAGAGAGAGATTATATTCGATCTTTGCGAATATAAAAGTTTCAAAAATGTAAAAACAATGAAAACATTGAGCATAATTATATTTGTAATAAAATCTTAAAGTAATCTGAAGTATAGTCAAAACTACAGAAATCTTCAAAGCAATGAATATTATGTATCTCATAACCACATATACTTATTATACAACCACATATATCATGAGTATTCTATAAAATAAGAAATAGATTGACAATTTGCAATTCCTCGATATACGAGCGATTGCTCGGGATTTACTCTGTTTTCGAACCAATTAATTAAGAATGTTTCAATTATGTTAAAATTTACTGACTGAGTGGAAACTTATGACGTCTTTTGTATGATTAATGTGGATAGTAAAATCGAAAATCCGTTAAATTTACGACTTTCGACGTTTATTAATATCTTGACATCATAGGCTGCGTTTATTCGAAATTCACTGCTAATACTGAAAATCTATAATATATGTGACGTAAACTACTAGATTTTCAGTACTTGCTGTGAATATCGAAATACAGCCATAATGTAACGGTTACAACCATAATATATCGGTATTACATATCTTTTTGTTATATGGAAATCAACTTCAGTGCGCGTAATTAATTGTTTAAATTTTTTCAAAAAAAAAAAAAAAATGCTTCCTTGCGGAATTGAAATATATTGGATCGTCAATTAATAGCAGTTTTAAAAATGCCATGCCAATTTTCATTTCAGGTAATATATCTTTAGATTATCTGTTAGAAAATAATTCTATAAAACGCAAAACTCTCTGTCAGTTTTAATATATAAAGAGGGAGAAGATAAATATAAACGATAATAGTAACCGAAAAACCGTAAAGATAAAAACAGAATTTTGTTGACACATATTGAGAAAAAATAAATATTAATATAAAAGTAATATGCATTTATTTGATTATAAAAATATAAATTATGTGTTTCAACCACTGCATAAACTGTCTTGAGGTACATGTTTATTTCTGGCAAATCAGCTTATATATGTATATATATATGGGACGTTCCACGTCAACCGGATCAGTGCTGCGGCCAAAATTTAAAGCGACGAAAAAATACGTATGAGGTCTCAATTTAAAGCTTGAACAAAGAGCTACAAAAAGCCATAAGCGCCTTAGCAAAAATCAAGATGGCGACGTCAATATGGCGGCCATAAACTCAAAATTTTTGATCAATCAACAGGCTCAGTGCTGCCGCCAAAATGTTCAACGACAAATAAATTCGTATAAGGGCTTATTTTGAAGCTCGAACTGAAAACTTTTAAAAGCCGTATGCACATTTGCAAAAATCAAGATGCCGGGTCCAAGATGGCCGACTTTTCGTCAAAGTTTGATGTCAATGCTTTTAAAAACACCAGATTTGTTTGAAAATTTATCGACAAGGATTTTGAACGTCACTTCTCTCAAATCTGGTGTGATAAGTTCCAAATCACAAAATGGCGGATCCAAGATGGCCGACTTTTCGTCAAAATTTGATGTAAAAGCCTTAAAAAACACCAGATTTGTTTGAAAATGGATCGACAGGGATTTTTAAGGTCACTTATCTCAAATCTGGTGTGATAGGTTGCAATTCACGTAATGGCGATCCAAGATGGCCGACTTATGACTAAAATTTGTATCGATTGCTTCTAAGAACACCGGATCTCGTTGCAAAAGGATTTATGGAGGTTTCTAATATAGCTTTTTACGATTTTAGTATGACAAAATCTAATCGCAAAATGGCGAATTCAAGATGGCGGACTTATAATCAAAATTTGTATCAATTGCCTTTAAGAATAAGCATTTAAGAATAAGAATTCATTTTTTTTTACTAGAGCTAATGTTACCAATATGAAAATAGTATACGTAGTTTATTCTACATTGTGTACTACGTATACGTATACGTTGTTCTACGTATACTATTTTCATATTATTGGCAACATTAGTTCTAGTAAAAAAAATAAATTCTTATTCTTAAATGCTTATTCTTAAAGGCAATTAATACAAATTTTGATTATAAGTCCGCCATCTTGGATTTGCCATTTTGCGATTAGATTTTGTTATTTTGTTACTAGAATCGTAAAAAGCTATATTAGAAACCTCCATAAATCCTTTTGCAACGAGATCCGGTGTTCTTAGAGGCAATCGATACAAATTTTAATCATAAGTCGGCCATCTTGGATCGCAACGTGAATTGCAACCTATCACACCAGATTTGAGAGAAGTGACGTTCAAAATCCTTGTCAATAAATTTTCAAACAAATCTGGTGTTTTTTAAGGCTTTTACATCAAATTTTGACGAAAAATCGGCCATCTTGGATCCGCCATTTTGTGATTTGGAACCTATCACACCAGATTTGAGAGAAGTGACGTTCAAAATCACTGTCGATAAATTTTCAAACAAATCTGGTGTTTTTAAAGGCATTGACATCAAATTTTGACGAAAAGTCGGCCATCTTGGACCCGGCATCTTGATTTTTGCAAATGTGCATACGGCTTTTAAAAGTTTTCAGTTCGAGCTTCAAAATAAGCCCTTATACGAATTTATTTGTCGCTGAACATTTTGGCGGCAGCACTGAGCCTGTTGATTGATCAAAAATTTTGAGTTTATGGCCGCCATATTGACGTCGCCATCTTGATTTTTGCTAAGGCGCTTATGGCTTTTTGTAGCTCTTTGTTCAAGCTTTAAATTGAGACCTCATACGTATTTTTTCGTCGCTTTAAATTTTGGCCGCAGCACTGATCCGGTTGACGTGGAACGTCCCATATATATATATATTAAAATTGTACATCTAATTAAAAATGACGCTTTGTGACACAATTAGCTATACTTAACATACGATATTCTGTGCTGTTAATATCAGATATAGGTACGTACAATTACAATTTTATGTTTTTTAGAAATAATCCAAAAGTAACATTATTCGATATATAACAATAAGTATTTTAAATAACATGCGTGTCTGGGATGTAACATACAAAGTCGTTGACATTTACTAGTTAATAGATAGGTATTATTTCTCAATGTATAACAAGATATTAGTTGTTTCTGTCAAAAAAATTTTTAGCAAAAATTACTAGACATTATAATTTATATTTTTACTTATTTATTGTAATTTCTTAGGAACATAATCAGCTCTTTGTTTCTAAATTATAATTTTATTATATTTTATAATTGCATTAAAAATAATATTGTAATTGTATATTGCAAATTGTAATCTTTTTTTAGTCGCTATTATGTTCTTTTTATCTAATCTATTATCTTATTACTTTATACTTTTCTAACAAATACTCATGAGTATTGTTTATTATGAACATTTATGTGAACATAGGTATACATATTAAACAGACTAAAATTTATAACAAATATTAATATATATATTATTAATAGACATTATACACATAACATTGATTCCACGTTACATTGATCCGATAAATTATTTAACATTCATTAAACATTATGTTTAAATTTTAAATTATTAATAAAAATTCCAGATAAATAAAGTTTCATACATAAAAATTCGAAAAGCGTGTCGCTTTATTTCACAATAGCGTATTTCGATTTTGCGTTTACAAATCGTAATTTTTCCAAGGACTATTAGATATAGTAGGTACATCACGTATTGTACAGTTCGTTATCTAAAATGAAATTAATAGAACAATTAAGAGCATACATATACATTGTGCATTAATAAATAATAATGAGTCATCAAATTACAGTTTTACATTGTCTCTTATATTTATCGGTCATAATTAAAAAGGAATAATACACCCGCGCACGTGCACGCGAGAGCACGTATGTATATATGTAGATATAAATATATTCAACTAGGTGAATATGTACTGGATACATGTAATTTACCTTATTATATAATTCATCATCAATGAGTGGATGCTTAGAAAGATCAATCGGCCACGTTGCGGAATAACCTTCTAACAATTTATTTATCTAAAGCAGAAATATTTTGTTATTTATCTGTAATTAGTATGTTAGTTTTAAAATTTACATCATGGAAAACCGATGCGATATATATAGAATATCTAACAAATAACTGAAAGAACTGAAAAGTGATGGTGGATTGGATCAAACTGAAAAGGAATGTCATGTATCATTTTGTCAAATTCGCAATAGTTATTAGTAATTAATTGAAACGTCTGACCGAATAAGCGCATGCAACAGGCATGTAAAAAGGCTTAATTAGATCTCTCAGATAACGGTGAGCGTTATCTGATGAGTTTGACCCAATCCACCATTAATTGTCGGATTTTCAGTTATTTATTAGAACCTTGTATAATGGATCACTATCAGCATAATTAATACAACAGGTTTGTTACATGTTTGCATAGTACATGCAATATATTCATAAGTAAACGAGTATAATATTAAAATGTTTAATAAAATGTATCATATTTATATGTATTAACCCTAGCTTCCTCAACTGGGGTATGTATCTGTAACCCCAGGTAAAATTCTGTAGTTTGCTACTTCGAGAATTTACCTTTTCTTTACAAGCGAATATTTTCCGAATTACTGTCTTTTTTATATTTCCTTATTCATAGGTATATTTTTTATGTCTGGCGTATCGATGGAAAGAAGTGACTTAAAATCAGTTGATTTTTTCATATAGTTTTAGCTAAATATACAACGTGAGGTAGCCTGTACCCGTGTGGGAAGCCCGTAAAAATTTGGAAGTATGGGAAGCTAGGGTTAATAATTGATTCTTGTAATTTACCTTATCCAATGAAGACTTAGAATACGTATACATGATTAATGATATCTGTTAATGCTACAGTCATACTCATATTTCTGTAAAAACAAAAGAACAGACTTATTATTGGTATATATACGAATTTTTATGAATACAAACATTTATATCTTTATGAAAAAACACATTTTTACCTTGGTTTCATGTTATCAAAATTTTCTAATATATAATCAAGTGTTGTATCATTCTTCGCATGTCTCGCAACGACAGAATGGAAAATGTAAATTCGGTCATAATCTTTTATTTTTTCATCATAATGTTTTGACGTTATTAACTCTAAATATTTACAGATAATAGCAAAATTCTTTGAGCAAGCCAGGCATTTTGAAAGTATATAATTAGGTTCCTCTATGTATTTTACAAACACTTTATTCCAAGTATCATTATCTGCTGTTATTACGCCATTACAATTTATCCATTCTTTCCACCAAGGCAAAGGGTTGTAATATCTATTAGGAAAAAAGTTTATTAATTATTTACGGATGAGATTTATTGTGCTCGTGCTCTTGCACCTTGATCAGATAGTTCATTAAGCATTGCATAATTATAAATTGCATATATATGAGAGCTACTTTAATTAAAAGTTTAAAAATTAAGAAAAATATATACATATACCCTTTCCGATAAGTTAAATATGTTTCTATCTCAAAATGAGCCAGTTTTTTGCATTCAGAAGAACCGAAAGCATATGCCCATCTTGCTGCTTCTTGCTTTAAACTATTGATAGTATGGTATGTTTATTGGTGATATGAGAAATTAAGTGATTTCTGATCAATTGTTTCATATCCATTACGCTGATGAAGTTTATCCAATGTTTCTATCATTTCGCTTTACAAATCATTAATAAACATATAAGGATTACATTGATTTCTTGTTATATTGATTTAAAAAGCATAGTGTTTACGTATGAATATACGCATTAATTATTATCAACTATCTTATTTTAAGGAATCAAGCGATATCAGAATTTCTATAAAAGTCATCGTGTATATCTTATAATGAGAAGTGTTTTTAATAGATAATATAACATATTCGTATAAGATTATTTAATTATACGTAACAGTTTTCATTGCTTAGATAAGTCGTTGCGTATCAAAAAAGTGCAATTCCGAGTCTATGCAAAACATTTCTAAAGTATATTCTAAAGTATGTTATCTATAATCTAATTGATTATTACAAGGCTGTGTGGCGATTACATTGGCACATTCGTCACCGCCGGGTGAGCTACCTAAACGCTCGTGCAAAGAAAAAGCATCGAGACAATAATAGACGTGAACACAACAGACAGCGAATAATCACGTGAACAAGCACCGAGAATCGTTAAAGCCCCGGGTTGCAAGTTTAGCGAAAATCATTTAGAATGTAGGGCCGACATCTTCCGCGATGCGAGGCGATGATGCATGCGCATTACAGATAGGTGCATCCGGGGTTCGCGCGGTCGCGGCTGGCGAACCATCAGTGCTGCGTTCGGAAACGTCACCCGGGTACACACGGGTATACTTTCTTCTCCTTCTAACTCGCTGAGATAGAAAGAGAAGGGAGTATATTCGTGTGTACTCGGGTGACGTTTCCGAACGCAGTCCAGAGTCGTTATGCTGGGATTACACTATGCGCGTTTTCGCGAATTGGATTCGCGAATCGTGCATTTGTATGCCATTCGTGCTAAGCACACTTGGTATACAAATGCACGATTCGCGAAAACGCGCATAGTGTAACCCCAGCCTTAGAGGAGTGACGCGACCGGGATTAAACGCGGACGGACTTTTCTCGAAATTCGAGAAAAGTCCGTCCGCGTTTAATCCCAGTCACTCCTCTAAGGCTGGGGCCTTTCTCGAAATTCGAGAAAAGTCTCGAAGGGTACGAGGTACGACGTCCCTCAGAAAGAACAATAATAATTAAGAAGCCGGCTCTCCGGATAGTTAACAATAGACACGACCTTCTAGTCGACATTCGACTTTCGGACTCGCAGTCGCTTGGACGTGTGAGCGTTTTAACGGAGATTTCGGACAGAGACGAAAATTGTAATTGCGGACTAATAAATCGGGTTATATTTAAAGGCACAAAATCGTAATTAATTGCCTCGTAATCATCTTCCTCGCGCACCATCCTAAACCAACCAAAAAATTATTACAAAATATCCATTTCTTCCACCAAGGCAAAAAGACTATAATATTAGAGAGAAAATATTCATAAATTAGTTACAGTAATTGTGCTTGAACTCTTGCATCTTGATTAGATAATTCATTAAGCATTGCTTAAATATAAATTGCACAAATATGAGAGATACTTCTATTATTAAAAACTAAAAAAAAAATATAGTTATACCTTATCTGATGCTATAAATATGTTTTTAATTCAATCTCAGCCTGTTTATTGCATTCAAAAGAACCACATGCCCATCTTGCTGCTTCTTGCTTTAAACTGCTGCTAAAATAAACCGTATCACTTCTATTCCACTCTTCATATTCCATTTTTTGAATAATAAATAAAATAAAAATTACATTTTATATTTTTATTCCTTTATCGTTAGCTCTCAGGAACATAAACAGCTCTTGTTTCTTAATTATATGTATTTCATAATCGTATTAAAAGTAATATTGTGATTGCACATTGCAAATTGTAATCTCCTTTTAGTCGCTATTATGTTTCTTTTATATTAATTTAATTTCATATTATTTTATAACTTTTGAAAAGTATTCATAAATATTCTTCATTATAAGAACGTTTACTTGAATAAACATGTATTAAGTAGTGTAGTATTTGCAACAAATATAATATATACATATTTATTTAATCTTATGTTAAGGCTTTAGATTCCGTACAATACATTGTTTTACATTGTTTTTTTTATATTGACATTCAAAATATAAAACTCAAAGTTTAAATTTAAAATTCACAGAATTTAAAACTTCAAGAAATTAAACTTATAACCAAAACTCAAATTTCTGCAAAATTTTAAAAGTTTTACTTGATATTATATTGTCTTATAAGCATTTGATATCGTCTATAAAAAATATAAAAATATACATATAATAAGTATAAATGTATACAGCTATAACAATATAGATGTATAATATATATGTAATAATACAGATGTATATTATGTATATTAACAGGACTAGTATTTATTAAATGTATATATATATTTATATATTAACAAATTAATAAATAAATATATGTACATATACAAACACATATAATAATTATAGATGTATACACAATAAACCTAATATTGATTAAACATTACATTGACGTTTTGAATTAATTAACATTAATTAAATTATGTTAGCCCGATATATTATATTTACATAAATTATTAATAAAGATTCCACATTAATATAGATTTATGAATTAAAATTTCGAAAGTGATGCACGTGTCGCATTATTTCAGATGAGCGTAATTCTATTTTGAGTTTAAGAAGCATAACTTTCCTAAAAATCATTGCATCTATTAATATGTAGTCGTCATCTCTTATGCATTTCTTTATCTAAAATAAAATTGTTGGGTTGATTAAAAACGTATACATACACATACACAATTTAGTATTAATAAATAATAATTCGTCATCAAGCTATAAGAATTCTAAACAACGTATAAGTCCCTCATAATTATTATCGGTAATAATTACCTTGTTAGGTAAACTATCGTCAATGAGTGGGTGTAAAAATCTCAACATTGCTAAATCGTTCACAAATTTTTTTTATCTAAAACAGGATTATTTTGGTACTTATTTATCTTTAATTAGTATGTTAATTTTATATCATGAAAGACCGGCGCCATGTATATAATATTTCATAATCAGCATAATTAGAACAACATGTTTGTAATGAGCATATACAATATATACTTAAGTAAACAACTTTAGTAATAAATATTGAATAATATGATTATAATTGGGTTAATGTAATTTACCTTATCCAATGAAGAATTAGAGTATACATGATTAATGATATCTGTTAATGCTACAGGCACACTCATTTCTCTGTAAAAACAAGAGAACAGATTGATACATACTTATACCGAATTTTTATATAAGTACAAACATATATCTTTTTATGAAATTAAATCTTTATGAAAAAAGATATTTGTACCTTGGTTTTATGTTATCAAAATTTTCTAATATATAATCAAGGACCATATCATACTTCGCATGTCTCGCAACGATAGAATGAAAAATGTAAATTCGGTCATTATCTTTTATTTTTTCATCATAATGTTTTGACGCTATTAACTCTAAACATTTACGAGTAATTGAGATATCCTCAGAACAAGTCAGGCTTTTTAAAAGTATATAATTTGGTTTCTCTATATATATTTGAAAAACTTTATCCCAAGTAGCATTCTCTGCTCCTAATAAACCATTACAATATGTCCATTCCTTCCACCAAGGCAAAAGACTATAATGTCAGAAAGAAAATATGTAAATTAGAAATAAAAATTATGCTCGTACTCTTGCATCTTGATTAGGTAATTCATTAAGCATCGCACAAATATATAAATTGCACGAATTGAAATGTTTCGTCTATTATTAAAAATTGAAAAATTGAATTTGTAAAAATACCTCTTCTCTTTCTGTAACAAATGTGTACTTAATTTAAAATAAGCCTGTTTCTTGCACTCATAAGATTCGAAAACACATGCCCATCTTGCGACCTCTTGTTTTAAACTACTGTTAAAATAGATGGGATCACTTTTTTCTTCATGTCCGATTTCCTGATGAAGTTTACCCAATAGTCTCATCATTTGGCCCTATGAATCGTTAAGAAACATAAAGAGATTACATTGGTTGCTCATTATATTGGATAAAGAAAAACATGATGTGTATGTAGGGGAGACCGGGGTAAACTTGACACGATTTTTTCAAAGGCAATTTTCAACAATTAATTAATACTTTTCAAACAAATTCAATGGTACACATTTAAAGAATGTTCCTTCAGATACAAAATTGCTTCAGGAAATTTTACTGTATGTTACTTTGTTTTCCCCCAGAAAAAGAAAAGTGACGCGAACACAAACTTTTAAACTGAAAAATGCCGGGGGACAAACTCGACACTTTGCCTGATCAACATGCACAATTTGATCTGGGACTTATTTTTTATTGTCTGAAAATATAAATACATTGTTTATCGTGTATTTAGAAAGTACAAAAATTCGGAACAAAGTAAAATAATTATTGGAAATAAATGAAATAATAAGAACAAAAATCATTGAACTTTCAATTATCTTCATCTAAACTCATGTCTGAAAAACAATTAATGCGAGTTAACTCGCGATCGGACGTGCGCGCAAAATTTGTCATGAGCACGGCTACATGACAAACATCGTTTGTCATTGGGAGTCGACAAAGCGTCGATTTTGCCCCGGACGTCGTTTTTCACACTTTTGTCACTCCAAAAACATAAAAATTTTGAAAATATGCAAAAACTATTATCGGATTTGTATACAGCATCTTTCCCGTCAAAATCTTACATATAGGTTTGTAAGGGTAGAGCTCGATGAAAGAGTAGAAATTTTCAAGAGATCAGAAAAATTACTTTTTACCATCAAAAACGCTTATGTCGCGCTAAAAAGTCAACCAACTGAGAATGTTACCAAATTCCATTGATAATATACTGGCACATATAGACGCATTTACAGTAGGAAAGGCAAGTTTCTACGATAGATTTAAATTGGCAAAAAGCCTAGTGTCAAGTTTGCCCCGGTCTCCTCTACATATTTGAATATACGTATTAATAATAAACTTTCTTATTTTCATGAATCAAGCATAATCAGAATTTTATTAGAAATTATTGTTTGTATTTGTATTTGAACTATTTGAAGTGTTAAAGTAATAAGAAATGTTTATAATATTACTTAATGTGATATATTTGCATAAAACTTCATTGATTTAGTTATATATAACAATTTATTACTTTGATATTAAGTATATATGTGTGAAAACTGAATGAATTCATGAGACAAGTAGAAGTAATGTTTAATGCGCAAAATGTAAATCTTATATATAGACACGTGTGAAACATTGTTCTTTAAATTTTCTGCTCTTTGACAAAGTAAATATTACGAATGTATACAAAGACGTTCTTACTTTCCATATTTTACTTTCTTAAAAATATCAAGAAATAATTGATATAAATTTATTGCGGTTTAATATTTAACATGCATAACAGACCAAATTTATTATTAACTACCTTGATATAAAAACTCTCTTTAAATGGGAAGAAAGACGACAAATATTCAAAAGCCTTGAACATCGGATACCATGCTATATAATTTCTCTCCTTCGATAAGTATGTTGTGAGTTTTAGGAATATGGACAAATCGAGTTGGCCTTTGATTAAAAAGTTAAATGCATCATCCATGATTTGAGCACGGTTAAGAACATGTACTCTGATATATTGGTCGGAGTTTAGATAGTTCGCGATTTTTTTCAGACTCTGGGCATCGTAATTAACGCGATAATATCCTGTTGTACAATCAAAAAATCGATTATTACATACTTTCGATCAATTTTCGCAGACAATATTTTTAAATACTTGTACTTTATTTATGATTTATAAATTAGAATTATACAGAAATGTACTATATAAATAAAATTGCATAGTATATATAAATTTTTAGGTTTATATATACTGGGTGTCCCAAAGCACCCTTGACAACGCTCGTGAGGAGGCAGAAAGGATCGAGATGAACAAAAAAGTAAGTCATAATGTGCAATGGAAGCACATAAAATTGCAGGAGCCATGGGCAGAATGCAGAAGCCGTATGCGCAAGTGCTATGGTATCTGTAGAGCTCTACAGATACCATAGCGCATGCGCATATGACTTCTGCATTCTGCCCATGGCTCCTGCAATTTTATGTGCTTCCACCTTTATACCATTTTGCGATGTCAAGGTTGCTTTGGGGCATCCTGTATAATAGAAATTGTGAATTTTATTTAATATAATATCAAATTACACTGAGATGATTTTGAGCCGTCGACTGTATATTAAATCCTGGTTTCTAATTAATTT
The DNA here is from genome assembly GCA_030770225.1 of Temnothorax unifasciatus. Lineage (NCBI taxonomy): Eukaryota > Metazoa > Arthropoda > Insecta > Hymenoptera > Formicidae > Temnothorax > Temnothorax unifasciatus. Next base: position 73,132 of record JASTWK010000496.1, on the reverse strand, counting down.
GTGCATAAAGAAATGTGATTTAATATAAACACATGAGAAAATATAATATGAAACTGTTGTCATAATTAATTAATTAATTATTTTATATGAAATCTTTTCGTGTGTGCGTGTGTGTTAAATATATTATAATATTATCAGTTCTAAACAAATTGATGGAATATGTTAATTATATAACGATTAAATGTGTAAGAAAAAATAAATCGATTCATGTATAAGTAAATGTCATTGTTTCAATAGATATAGAGTCTAACTTTTCCGGTCATTGATTCAACAGATATTGAGTTTAACTCTTTCGGGATGTTGTTGTCAAACTAACATTCAGGTTGTGTGGTTAGACAAGTTATTTTTTTTATAAACATTAAACATATATAAAAAATTTTCATTAATGACTATAGTCAATGCTTGTAAAATAAGTGTTCTGCTGTAGGTGACTGTTGTCACTTTTATAATTAACGAAATGGTTGGAGGATTACTACTGCTCAGCCCAAAAAACTTTCAAAACAAAATATAAAAGAGGGAATTAATTATGGTTTTATTTTCAACGTAAAATGACGTACTATGTAGTGGAGGGAGAACAATTTTTTAAATGATAATGGCTTATTGTCATTGTCGAATACGTTGCATAACATGAGAAATTTACTTAAATATTACACATAGAAAATGTTACTCAACAAATGTTTTATACAATATTGATATGAATAGTTAAATTTTATAAAAAGGGATGAGAAAGTTTGTAGAATATTTTTTTAATTTTATGACTATGTAATGTGTAAACCATAATATAGGGTGTCTATAAAGTTATTCCTATATTTTAAAAAAGGATCAAAATTATGAAAAATTGCGAAATGCGTATTTGATCATGTCGATCAGGTACTCATTTACGGGGGTTGGGAAGTTGTCCCTCCAAGAGCTGGGTGCCCCAGCTTAAAAATTTTAAATGGAACCCCCTATATTGTAGTATATCGTGAAAAGGCATAAAATAGATTTTTTGGCCTAAACCAGAGATTGATACGTTGACCCGTTTAAGAGGTATTTAGGGTAAAAAATTGGACTTTTTGAAATTTGACCCTAAATAACTCCCGAATGGGTCAACGTATCAACTCTCTGGTTTACGTTAAAAATTGTTTTCTTTTTATGCCTTTTCAAACTATATACTATGAGGGGTTTTATTTGAAATTTTTGAGTTGAGGTCACCCTGCGGTACACACTTGGGGGAACAACCCATCTTAAATAAGTAGCTCCTTAAAATGATCACGTATTTCGTAATTTTTCATAATTAAATATTATGTACAATGCACATGTACTTTACACACAAAAGAAATGCTAGCGTTTGTTTAAATTAAATAAAATTGAGGACTCTCTGTAATAACATTGACAAATGTAAAATGTATGTGTGCTAAACATGTACAAGCGAAGTATATTTCTCAATTAGAACTTACCTGTTTGTTTAAAATTAACTATAATCCAATCTGTATCCTCATATGTAAGGGGATCTCCATTTGTCGAAACATACTGCATTGATTTGATTAAAGGAAAATCAGGATCCTCTTTTGTGGTTGAGATATAAGGTATCCACCATTCCTTTTTACTTGTGTTTGTACTTTTTGTTGTTACTGTGATGACAGTCTCGTTTTGCGTTACGTTTATCACAGGATAGTGCTCTCTCGTCGTCCAAGCTTCCATTTTGTCTTTTACATTGAAGTGTTCTACGTCGTACGTCTTATCCTCTTCGTGAGCAGCTTGTATAGCAAGTGCCAGAAAGTGCCAAAAAGTTTCAATATTTGTCTTTCCAGAATAAGAAGAACTGTAAAATTTAATGACATAATTTCTAATAAATATTCTAATAAGTTGCATTACGTAATTTAAAATTATTACATTTTTATACTAGCAGAAAAATTTATATTATACTTTATACATGACACAAATCTTAAATCATACATCACTTAAATTTATTATTATATTTCCTAGCATTTTAGAAGTTATGATGTTACAATTTTTACTTACTCATTGCTCAAATATTTTTTTAAACCATCCTGAAACACGAATTCACGAAGCGTCTGTTGTAACATGCGCAATATAGCAGGTGCTACGGAAATTTACGTCATAAAATAAGATTATATATATATATATATATATATATATATATATATACGCCTAAATCTGTATTTGTTGTAATCTACGTAAATATTCGTCAAAATAGTTAATTTTGTAAGAAGATAATAAATTTAGTTTCTCAAATTAATTATCTTTCTCTTTTCTCTTTTATTATAAATTTAAATTATAATAAAATAGAGATATAAATACTCATAACTTATTCACCTTTGACGTTTAAATATTTATAGATCATTATCTAATTTAGTTATAATTATTAACTTACCTTTGATATAATAGGCAAAATAGAAACCTGAATCGATATCAGAAATACTGTTTACTTCTGATATGAGAGGCTTGATGATGGAATTAGTATCGAGACGAAGAGATTCTTGTAGAGTTTGAACGGCAAACAAATCTTTTATATGATAATTTGGGAAAGCCTAGACATAAAAAATTTTAATTTAATTTAATTTAATTTAACCGCTGAAAATAAACCGGATTAAATAAATACTCATATTGACAGCATGCATCACTATCAGACTGATTGTGAATTATCGCTTAAAATAACGTTACTATTTTTTATTAATTCTAGGTATACAGTAAAGTTCCTGTAGAATGTATAATGTCATTAGTTTGTATTAGGTAGTACCTGAAAAAAGTCTTTGTCGACTTTTATTATATTATATTGTATTAGTTTTACTTAAATATGTACGAGGGTTGGTATGAAAGTAATGTTTCTTAATTTCTTTTTAAGAAAATTTTATTCCTAGAACTTTGGTGTTTACATAAGTTTAATCTTACATCTTTTTAACTGAAGAATAAAAGCAAACACTTTTACCGCACGGGTATACAGCGTCTTTTATTTACAGATGGCAAAAGTGTACAGAAAGAGATAGTAATTATGTGGAAAAATAATAAATGTGCACCATAAAGAAGTAGAATTAAACTCATGTAAAGACCAAAGTTCCAGGAATAAAATTTTTTAAGAAAAAAATTGGGAGGCATTACTCTCGTACCGACCTTCGTATATGTCTTATTGTTTTGCAAAATTACTTTAAGTAAAAAATACCTGATCGATAGCGTCTATTGCAAGTAGTGTTGAAATACCCTGATTCAACCACATGTAAGACCAGGATGTCGGATCGATACGGTTACTATAAAGGCACTGATATGCCATTGCATGTCCTAATAAACGGGCAATGTCTATTTGACGCATTGGCGGATCGTTCTTTTTATCAAATACAATAGCTGTTTCTCTAGAAAGCATTTTGTAATAATGCGATTTTATTATACGTTTTTTTGTTCGTTCTGCTTTACTGTATTAAGCTTGAGTCTTTTTCGTTAATTTAACCAAAATAATGTCAATTTAACTGAACCAAGGGGGTTACAATAATACTACACAGAAAAAAAGAATATTTTTAGTTTTAACGTGGAAATCTTGAAATGAGATTATATTGTGTTAAACAAAGAAAATTTGCTTAAATAAAGTCATTATATAGTTTAATTAAGAAAAAAGATTGAAATAAAGAGTTGAAATTTCTAATAAGAAGATTATAGTCATTTTGCGTATATACGAAACAATCTACCTTCTTATAAAAATTTCAACTTTTTATTTAAAAATTTGTTTCTTGATAGAACTATATAATGACTTCATTCAAGCAAATTTTCTTCGTTTAACACAATATAATTTCATTTCAAGATTTCCAACTTTTCCAACGTTGAAACTAAAGATATTTTTAAATCAAGATATTCTTTTTTTTGTGTATCTTGTATTAAAATAATAAATTTTGACACATGTGGTACATAAAAATAACAAAATGTTATCTAATACAAGGTATTGATTAAAAAATTTCAGTTTTTAATATTTAACAGCGTAGAGGGAAATTTTGAAAATTTTTATTTTTGCAAAATAATAAGCTAATATGTGTATCAAACATGTTATAATATTAATATGTTATGCATACACATGCTACACATGAAATCACAAAATAAATTTATATTATTCTATATTGTTCTTATTTTGGAGATATGATATATGTAAGTATTATATACAAATAGTATTTAAATAAATATAAAAAATATGTATTTCCAAAATCTCTAACATTAATAGAAACAATTATCTTTTTAAACATAAATATGTAAATATATATGTAAATATATAAATATATCTTTCAACATTTCTTATTACCTATAAGAAATAAGTCCCAAATTTGACACGGCATCATGTTGGAAACCGGGGATTGCGACATGAGATAATTGCTTTAAATTCTGCAAATACATTCTCTGCGATTTGAAATATTGTGTGATTCTGTCAAGCACGGTAAGAGTAAAGTATATGTCATAATAATTTAATTGCTCTCTGTGTTCGATGTGAATATCAGTCATATTAGAAGATGAAAAAGACGATAATAGTATGACTGAGACGTGATACGTAGGGATTGGAGGCGTTTTCTCAAAATGTGTCCATATAATGTCAGAGTCTTTAGTTGTAATTATTTTCTGTTTTGGCATATTCGATAAAATTTTGTAACTCTTAGGATGTTTTATAATAATAGTAAAATTCGCCTGGAATATCGGATCATCCCAACATGGAAACAATCGTCGAGCTCCCATTGGCCACAAGTCTGTCGCGATTAACCATCTGAGACATGTTAAGGGTATATTTGAGATAAATATAAACATTCACAATAAATATGAGATTATACGACCGTGTAAGATATACAATCAGACAAAGAGAAAAACGCCGTAGTCGGTCAAGACTGGATCTTGATTGTCCGAATAATATAATATTAATTCTTGAATGACTTGGTTGAGACTGCGTTATGTCCGAAAGTAAGTAACGACGCGTGGTCTGCCAGGGCAAAGAATTGTACATAAAAAGTCACTCAAGAATTAATATTATATTATTTGGACAATCAAAATCCAGTCCTGACCGACTACCCCGTTTTTCCCTTTGTCTGATTGTATATAAATATTCAATTATTGTGTCTATTAAAGGTTGACCCGAGGAATGTACAATTTAGCCTTTGTGAACGCTATTTCGAGATCAAATGGTTTCCAAGGAATAGTAATTCAAGGAATTTGCAACGCGCGTATTGCTTAACTATCTATACTTGTAGCATTTTAATTTTTACTCACGTTCTGTTTCCGTCATCATTTATGAATGACGTTCTGAAGAGGAGTTCCTTGTTAGTATTATCTTCTCTACTGACAAACTTTAAAAACATTTTGTAATAACCATTAGATAATTCCTCAGCGAAAAAAAATGTATAGATGCCAGTTTTAACATCGTACAACTCGTTTGTTGGTTGATACATATTTTCTGTACTATAATTTAAAGTTGAACTATTTGCAGATTCCAATATATAAAATTTTAATGCCCATATTTGTGATTTGTTTGCGTAAAAGCGTATATTTCTCGTTGGATGGTTGACCAAAATGAAGATTTTGCATTCGCCGTGAGAAAAAATAGCATTATTCGCGGCATGTAAATCTAAATGGACTTCATAATGCAGTGGTATTACATCGTTTAATAAACGGCTTCCATCTATCAATTTATCTCTGGAATTTTCATCGACAGCTAGCGTTGTCGCAATAAGAAATATTAAGCTCTTTAATAATAGTATTAAGGATTCCATGCCAATTTTCGTTGTATGTATCTGTAGAAAAAAATTTTATTGTAAAATAAAACTTCGTGGTAATGGTTTGTGATTTATATGTTGTGGGTAATCATGAGGCGTCTGATAAAACGACTGCGGTATTATGATACAACATAAATGTTGCAATATGGAAAATATGTATTTATATATAAACAGTGTAATAAAATGTTATTAAACTATTAACATAATAATATTAATATGTTATGTATCTCTCTGTGAGACGATTAATTATCAAAATTTTCTCACTTTACATTAAAACGTGGTGCAGAGCTTTGTCCATCATATCCACACACACCCACACACACACACACACACACACACACACACATGCACACACGCACACGCACACGCACACGCACACGCACACGCACACGCACACGCACACGCACACGCACACGCACACGCACACGCACACGCACACGCACACGCACACGCTCACGCACACGCACACGCACACGCACACGCTTGAGCACGTTTTTATATCAACTAAACTAGAGACAGCAATAATAGCAATATTAACGATAATATCAAGATATATTTAATATATTTATTAAAAGAAATAAAGTCTTGATGACAATAATTTTGAGAAGATAATCTTTTGAAAATTAAAGGAACGGAAATGTATATTTCAAATTTCTTCTTTCGAATTTTTCAAATGTACTCTACGCTCTGCGTTTGCTGAATTTTTAAGTGAAGGTATAAAACTTACCATCTAATAACGAAATCTATACATGAAAATTATGTGCCGATTAGAATATAATTTTTTGGAAAAATTCTTACCCTGATACGGCTTTGAAAGATTGTTCAATACGGGATGTAAGGAGAATGATCTGACTGTCCTGGATAATCTCTAAGAACTGAGAACTGACAAGGTTATATGTATCATAATAAGCAATGGCAATACATGTAAACAAGATATCTAACTAGATAGCTAAAGGTGAAAGTAAGAACGGGGATACTTGAGAGTGCTGACTTCTCAATACCTCTGATTCTTATAACGGTACTGCTCGATAATTGTTTTTGATAATCGGATGAGAAAGAAAGAGAGAGAGAGAGAGAGATTATATTCGATTTTTGCGAATATAAAAGTTTCAAAAATGTAAAAACAATGAAAACATTGAGCATAATTATATTTGTAATAAAATCTTAAAGTAATCTGAAGTATAGTCAAATCTTCAAAGTAATGAATATTATGTATTTCATAACCACATATACTTATTATACAACCACATATATCATGAGTATTCTATAAAATAAGAAATAGATTGACAATTTGCAATTCCTCGATATACGAGTGATTACTCGGGATTTACTCTGTTTTCGAACCAATTAATTAAGAATGTTTCAATTATGTTAAAATTTACTGATTGAGTGGAAACTTATGACGTCTTTTGATATGATTAATGTGGATAGTAAAATCGAAAATCCGTTAAATTTACGACTTTCGACGTTTATTAATATCTTGACATCATAGGCTGCGTTCGAAATTCACTGCTAATACTGAAAATTTATAATATATGTGACGTAAACTACTAGATTTTCAGTACTTGCTGTGAATATCGAAATACAGCCATAATGTATCGGTTACAACCATAATATATCGGTATATTACATATCTTTTTGTCATATGGAAATCAACTTCAGTGCGCGTAATTAATTGTTTAAATTTTTTTCAAAAAAATGCTTCCTTGCGGAATTGAAATACATTGGATCGTCAATTAATAGCAGTTTTAAAAATGCCATGCCAATTTTCATTTCAGGTAATATATCTTTAGATTATCTGTTAGAAAATAATTTTATAAAACGAAAAACTCTCTGTCAGTTTTAATATATAAAGAGGGAGAAGATAAATATAGACGATAATAGTAACCGAAAAACCGTAAAGATAAAAACAGATTTTTGTTGACACATATTGAGAAAAAATAAATATTAATATAAATGTAATATGCATTTATTTGATTATAAAAATATAAATTATGTGTTTCAACCACTGCATAAACTGTCTTGAGGTACATATTTATTTCTGGCAAATCAGCTTATATATACATATATATATTAAAATTGTACGCCTAATTAAAAATGACGCTTTGTGACACAATTAGCTATACTTAACATACGATATCCTGTGCTGTTAATGTCAGATATAGGTATATACAATTACAATTTTATGTTTTTTAGAAATAATCTAAAAGTAACATTATTCGATATATAACAATAAGTATTTTAAATAACATGCGTGTCTGGGATGTAACATACAAAGTCGTTGACATTTACTAGTTAATAGATATTATTTCTCAATGTGTAACAAGATATTAGTTATTTCTGTCAAAAAGATTTTTAGCAAAAATTACTAGAAATTATAATTTATATTTTTATTCTTTTATCGTAATTTATTAGGAACATAATCATCTCTTTGTTTCTTATATTATAATTTTATTATATTTTATAATCGCATTAAAAATAATACTGCAATTGTACATTGCAAATTGTAATCTTTTTTTAGTCGCTATTATGTTCTTTTTATGTTAATCTATTATCTTATTACTTTATACTTTTTTAAAAAATACTCATGAGTATTGTTTATTATGAACATTTATGTGAACATAGGTATACATATTAAGGTGATCCTAAAGCCGTGATCCTAACCGGTTTTTTTCTTAGCACTAATCTTTTAATTGGCTTTATAGAAATGCAAAATTCTTGTCTAGAATTAAAGTACGCATCAAAATCTAGGTCATGGTGGTCGAATTTATATCGAAAACAAAAAAAAATTAATATTTTTTGTTATACGTGACGACCACCACTTATAAATTCGACCACCATGACCTAGATTTTGATGCGTACTTTAATTCTAGACAAGAATTTTGCATTTCTATAAAGCCAATTAAAAGATTAGTGCTAAGAAAAAAACCGGTTAGGATCACGGCTTTAGGATCACCTTAAACAGACTAAAATTTATAATAAATATTAATATATATATATTATTAATATAGAAGTATACATTATACACATAACATTGATTCCACATTACATTGGTCCGATAAATTATTTAACATTCATTAAACCGGATTAAACATTATGTTTAAATTTTAAATTATTAATAAAAATTCCAGATAAATAAAGTTTCATACATAAAAATTCGAAAAGCGATTCACGTGTCGCTTTATTTCACAATAGCGTATTTCGATTTTGCGTTTACAAAGTGTAATTTTTTCAAGGACTATTAGATATAGTAGGTACATCACGTATTGTACAGTTCGTTATCTAAAATGAAATTAAGGGGTTACATGGGTTTTGAAGGCCAAAAAAAAGCTTATTTTCTCGAATTTTTTTTGAAGATACGACATGAATTACACAATTGATTTTTTTTTTAATATAAAAGTACAACATTTAAACAATCTTTCCTGAAAATTTCAAAGAAAAATATTAAAAATTCAGCCGTTGGCAATTGCTTCCAGTAGACCATAGTGTCTCCGCGGTAGACAGCATAACTTTTTTAATTTTTATCTGAAATAAAAAAACAAAAGTTTTTCTTATAGTAGGTGAGTAAAGCTCGTCCCTGAACGAAGGATTTATTTTATCTTCGATTACAACTCATTTTACAAGCCAATACAGGGCTTAATTTTATGCCAAAAATGACATTTTTTGCAAGAAACGCTACCAAAAATTCAATTTTCAATTTTTTTTTAAATCCTTCGTTCAAGGACGAGCTTTACTCACCTACTATAAGAAAAACTTTTGTTTTTTTATTCAGTCGTTCGCAGTCTTTAGTTACGAACACACGCTCCTCCTTGACGATGGAAAGATCTCGCGTCACCGTTGCACAGACCGCTTATTTGCCACTAAGAGGGTTTGGAGACAATGGCCTTGTTTGCACCAACAACTTGGATGCACATATGTAACGTAACAAGCGATCGACTCAGCATTAAAATTGACTTCGATAATACTATGACCTTTTTATCTACTGGCATGGGTAGAATTAATTGTAAACCGTAGCGTTGGATCGATACCGATTCCTTACTTGTAAATTCGACTCTAATTATGTATAAATCGTAGCGATGGATCGTAACCGATTCCTTTATTTGTAAATTCGACTCTAATTATGTTTATGCGGTTCTGAAGAAGACCAAGTATGGTCGAAACGTAAACGTAACTTCGTATTACACTACTGTAAATTTGAATATATAAATGTTAACACCTATTATTGCTCGAACGTTGGCCATTATTTATTATTCAGCTGTTTTGTTTTTTTATTTCAGATAAAAATTAAAAAAGTTATGCTGTCTACCGCGGGGACACTTTTTTCTGGATGGTCTACTGGAAGCAATTGCCAACGGCTGAATTTTTAATATTTTCCTTTGAAATTTTCAGGAAAGATTGTTTAAATGTTGTACTTTTATATTAAAAAAAAATCAATTGTGTAATTCATGTCGTATCTTCAAAAAAAATTCGAGAAAATAAGCTTTTTTTGGCCTTCAAAACCCATGTAACCCCTTAATAGAACAATTAAGAGCATATACATACATTGTGCATTAATAAATAATAATGAGTCATCAAATTACAGTTTTACATTGTCTCTTATATTTATCGGTCATAATTAAATAGGCATAATACACCCGCGTACATGCACGCGAGTGCACGTATGTATATATGTAGATATAAATATATTCAACTAGGTAAATATGTACTGGATACATGTAATTTACCTTATTATATAATTCATCATCAATGAGTGGATGCTTAGAAAGATCAATCGGCCACGTTGCCGAATAACCTTCTAAAAATTTATTTATCTAAAGCAGAAATATTTTGTTACTTATCTGTAATTAGTATGTTAGTTTTAAAATTTACATCATAGAAAACCGATGCGATATATATAGAATGTCTAACAAATAACTGAAAGAACTGAAAAGTGATGGTGGATTAGATCAAACTGAAAAGGAATGTCATGTATCATTTTGTCAAATTCGCAATAGTTATTAGTAATTAATTGAAACGTCTGACCGAATAAGCGCATGAGATGCAACAGGCATGTAAAAAGGCTTAATTAGATCTCTCAGATAACGGTGAGCGTTATCTGATGAGTTTGACCCAATCCACCATTACTTTTCGGATTTTCAGTTATTTATTAGACATCTTGTATAATGGATCACTATCAGCATAATTAATACAACATGTTTGTTACATGTTTGCATAGTACATGCAATATATTCATAAGTAAACAAGTATAATATTAAAATGTTTAATAAAATGTATTATATTTATATGTATTAACCCTAGCTTCCTACACTGGGGTATGTACTTGTAACCCCAGGTAAAATCCTCTAGTTTGCTACTACGAGAATTTATCTTTTCTTTACAAGCGAATATTTTCCAAACTACTGTCTTTTTCATATTTCCTTATTCATAGGTATATTTTTTATGTCTGGCGTATCGATGGAAAAAAGTGACTTAAAAGCAGTTGATTTTTTCAAATAGTTTTAGCTAAATATACGACGTGAGGTAGCTTGCACCCCAGGGTGAAAAGCCCGTAAAAATTTGGAAGTATGGGAAGCTAGGGTTAATAATTGATTCTTGTAATTTACCTTATCCAATGAAGACTTAGAATACGTATACATGATTAATGATATCTGTTAATGCTACAGTCATACTCATATTTCTGTAAAAACAAAAGAACAGACTTATTATTGGTATATATACGAATTTTTATGAATACAAACATTTATATCTTTATGAAAAAACACATTTTTACCTTGGTTTCATGTTATCAAAATTTTCTAATATATAATCAAGTGTTGTATCATTCTTCGCATGTCTCGCAACGACAGAATGGAAAATGTAAATTCGGTCATAATCTTTTATTTTTTCATCATAATGTTTTGACGTTATTAACTCTAAATATTTACAGATAATAGCAAAATTCTTTGAGCAAGCCAGGCATTTTGAAAGTATATAATTAGGTTCCTCTATGTATTTTACAAACACTTTATTCCAAGTATCATTATCTGCTGTTATTACGCCATTACAATTTATCCATTCTTTCCACCAAGGCAAAGGGTTGTAATATCTATTAGGAAAAAAGTTTATTAATTATTTACGGATGAGATTTATTGTGCTCGTGCTCTTGCATCTTGATCAGATAATTCATTAAGCATTGCATAATTATAAATTGCATATATATGAGAGCTACTTTAATTAAAAGTTTAAAAATTAAGAAAAATATATACATATGCCCTTTCCGATAAGTTAAATATGTTTCTAACTCAAAATGAGCCAGTTTTTTTGCATTCAGAAGAACCGAAAGCATATGCCCATCTTGCTGCTTCTTGCTTTAAACTATTGATAGTATGGTATGTTTATTGGTGATGTGAGAAATTAAGTGATTTCTAATCAATTGTTTCATATCCATTATGCTGATAAAGTTTATCCAATGTTTCTATCATTTCGCTTTACGAATCATTAATAAACATGTAAGGATTACATTGATTTCTTGTTATATTGATTTAAAGAGCATAATGTTTACGTATGAATATACGCATTAATTATCAACTATCTTATTTTAAGGAATCAAGCGATATCAGAATTTCTATAAAAGTCATCGTGTATCTTAAATTATAATGAGAAGTGTTTATAATAGATAATATAACATATTCGTATACGATTATTTAATTATACGTAACAGTTTTCATTGCTTAGATAAGTCGTTGCGTATCAAAAAAAGTGCAATTCCGAGTCTATGCAAAACATTTCTAAAGTATATTCTAAAGTATGTTATCTATAATCTAATTGATTATTACAAGGCTGTGTGGCGATTACATTGGCACATTCGTCACCGCCGGGTGAGCTACCTAAACGCTCGTGCAAAGAAAAAACATCGAGACAATATAGACGCGAACACAACAGACAGCGAATAATCACGTGAACAAGTACCGAGAATCGTTAAAGCCTCGGGTTGCAAGTTTAGCGAAAATCATTTAGAATGTAGGGCCGACATCTCCCGCGATGCGAGGCGACGATGCATGCGCATTACAGATAGGTGCATCCGGGGTTCGCGCGGTCGCGGCTGGCGAACCATCAGTGCTGCGTTCGGAAACGTTACCCGGGTACACACGGGTATACTTTCTTCTCCTTCTAACTTGCTGAGATAGAAAGAGAAGGGAGTATACTCGTGTGTACTCGGGTGACGTTTCCGAACGCAGTTCAGAGTCGTTATGCTGGGACTACACTATGCGCGTTTTCGCGAACTGGATTCGCGAATCGTGCATTTATATGCCATTCGTGCTAAGCACACTTGGTATACAAATGCACGATTCGCGAAAACGCGCATAGTGTAGCTCCAGCCTTAGAGGAGTGACGCGACCAGGATTAAACGCGGACGGACTTTTCTCGAAATTCGAGAAAAGTCCGTCCGCGTTTAATCCCAGTCACTCCTCTAAGGCTGGGGCCTTTCTCGAAATTCGAGAAAAGTGTACGAGGTACGACGTCCTTCAGAGAGAACAATAATAATTAAGAAGCCGGCTCCGGATAGTTAACATAGACACGACCTTCTAGTCGACATTCGACTCTCGGACTCGCAGTCGCTTGGACGTGTGAGCGTTTTAACGGAGATTTCGGACAGAGACAAAAATTGTAATTGCGGACTAATAAATCGGGTTATATTTAAAGACGCAAAATCGTAATTAATTGCCTCGTAATTATCTTCCTCGCGCACCATTCTAAACCAACCAAAAAATCATTAAAAAATGTCCATTTTTTCTACCAAGGCAAAAAGACTATAATATTAGAAAGAAAATATTCATAAATTAGTTACAGTAATTGTGCTTGTACTCTTGCATCTTGATTAGATAATTCATTAAGCATTGCTTAAATATAAATTACACAAATATGAGAGATACTTCTATTATTAAAAACTAAAAAATAAAATATAGTTATCTGATATACCTTATCTGATGCTATAAATATGTTTTTAATTCAATCTCAGCCTGTTTATTGCATTCAAAAGAACCACATGCCCATCTTGCTGCTTCTTTCTTTAAACTACTGCTAAAATAAATTGTATCATTTCTATTCCATTCTTTATATTCCATTTTTTGAATAATAAAATAAAATAAAAATTACATTTTATATTTTTATTCCTTTATCGTTAGCTCTCAGGAACATAAACAGCTCTTGTTTCTTAATTATATCATGGTTTTATTATATTTCATAATCATATTGAAAGTAATACTGTGATTGCACATTGCAAATTGTAATCTCCTTTTAGTCGCTATTATATTCCTTTTATATTAATCTATTCTCATATTGTTTTATAACTTTTTGAAAAATACTCATGAAAAATACTATTCTTCATTATAAGAACGTTTACTTGAATAAACATGTATTGAACAGTGTAGTATTTGCAACAAATATATATTTATTTAACCTTATGTTAAGGCTTTAGATTCCGTACAATATTCCGTACAATACGTTGTTTTACATTGTTTTTTTTTTTATAATATTGGCATTTAAAACATAAAACTCAAAGTTTAAATTCAGAATTCACATAATTTTTAAAAATTTAAGAATTTAAACTTATAACCAAAACTCAAAATTCTGCAAATTTTAAAAATTTTTACTTTATATTATATTATATTGTCTTATAAGCATATGATATTTTCTATAAAAAATATAAAAATATAAAAATATACATATAATAAATACAAATGTATACAGCTATAACAATATAGATGCCATGTATATACATTATGTGGAGAGATAAAAGTCATAGTGGCGTAAGTCAAATTTTTTTAAATTCTTTCTTATGTGCAAAGATGCAATCTATACAATATATAAATTGCATCTATGAGCAGTACTAGTATTTATTCTAAATGTATATATATTTATATATTAACAAATTAATATATATATATACATGTACATATATTAATATTTGCTTATATAATATATAATAATTATAGATGTATACACATTAAACCTAATATTGATTAAACATTACATTGTTATTTTAAATTAATTAACATTAATTAAACGTCATGTTTGCCTGATATATTATATTTATATAAATTATTAATAAAGATTCTAGATTAATAAAGATTTATGAATTAAAATTCCGAAAGTGCACGTGTCGCATTATTTCAGTTGAGCGTAATTCTATTTTGCGTTTAAAAAGTATAACTTTCCCCAAAATTATTAGATCTGATATGTGTTTATCTCTCGTGCAAGTCATGCATTTCCGTAACTAAAATAAAATTGTTGGGTTGATTAAAAATATACACATACATTCAGTATTAATAAATAATAATTTGTCATTAAACTATGAAAATTTTAAACAACATAGTTCCTCGTAATTATCGATAATAATTACCTTATTATGTAATCTATCATCAATGAGCGGGTGCGTAAGAAGATCAATCGGCCAATTAATTGCTAAACCGTCCAAAAATTTATTTATCTATAATAGAATAATTTTGATATTTATTTATCTTTAATTAATATTTAATTTAATTATAATATGTTAATTTTATATTATGAAAGACCAGCGCCATGTATATAAAATTTCGTAATCAGCATAAGTAGGACAATATGTTTGTAATGCATATATGCACATAAGTAAACAACTTTATTAATAAATGTTTAATAATATAATTATAATTGGGTTAATGTATAAATTTACCTTATCCAATGAAGAATTAGAGTATACATGATTAATGATATCTATTAATGCTATAGGCATACTAATTTCTCTGTAAAAACACGAAAACAGATTTATGATTGATACATATAACGAATTTTTATGAATATACACACACACAAACATATATCTTTTTATGACACAAATCTTTATTAAAAAAAAAAAAAAATGTACCTTGGTTTTATCTTATCAAAATTTTCTAATATATAATTAAGCGTTGTATCATTCTTCGCATGTCTCGCAACGATAGAATGAAAAATGTAAATTTGGTCATTATTTTTTATTTTTTCATTGTAATGTTTTGACGCTATTAACTCTAAATATTTACGGATAATAGAGAAATTCTTTGAGCAAGCCAGGCATTTTAAAAGTGTATAATCAGGTTTTTCTATATATATTTGAAACACTTTATCCCAAGTAGTATTCTCTGCTGTTATTAAACCATTACAATATGTCCATTCCTTCCACCAAGGTAAAAAACTATAATGTTAGAAAGAAAACATGTAAATTAGTTGCGGAAATTATACTCGTACTCTTGCATCTTGATTAGATAATTCATTAAGCATTGCATAAATATATAAATTGCACAAATAGGAATGCTTCGTCCATTATTAAAAATTAAAAAATTAAAATTGTAAAAATACCTCTTCTCTTTCTGTAACAAATGTGTACTTAATTTAAAATAAGCCTGTTTTCTGCACTCATAAGATTCGAAAACGCATGCCCATCTTGCGACCTCTTGTTTTAAACTACTGTTAAAATGGATGGAATCACTTTCTTCTTCCTGTCCCATTTCCTGATAAAGTTTATCCAATATTCTCATCATTTTGTCCTATGAATCGTTAAGAAATATAAAGGGATTACATTGGTTGTTCATTATATTTGATAAAAAAAAATGTATGTGTATATGTACATACATGATGTGTATGTAGGGGAGACCGCGGTAAACTCGACACGATTTTTTCAAAGGCAATTTTCAACAATTAATTAATCTTTTCAAGCGAATTTAATGGTACACATTTAAAGAGTGTTCCTTCAGATACAAAATTGCTTAAGAAAATTTTACTGTATTGTTTTGCTGATACGTCGCTTTGTTTTGTCCCCAGGGAAGGAAAAGTAAAAACAAACTTTCAAATTGAAAAATTCCGGGGAAAACTTGACACTTTGCTTGATCAATATGCACAATCTGATCTTATTGGAACTTAACTGAAACTTATTTTTTATTGTCTGAAAATAAAAATACATTGTTTATCGTGTATCTAGAAAGTACAAAAATTCGGAACAAAGTAAAACAATTATTGGAAATAAATGAAATAATGAGAACAAAAATTGTTGAACTTTCAATTCTTCATTTAAACTTATGTCTGAAAAAGAATTAATGCAAGTAAACTCGCGATCGGACATGCGCACACATTTGTCATAAACCATACGGCATGACAAGCATCGTTTGTGATTGGGAGTCGACGAAACATTGATTTTGCCCCGGACATCGTTTTTTACTTTTGTCGATCCAAAAACATAACAATTTTGAAAATATGCAAAAACTATTTTCGGATTTGTATACAGCATCTTTTCCGTCAAAATCTTACATATAGGTTCGCAAGAGTAAAGCTCGATGAAAGAGTTTTTTGAGAGATCAGAAAAATTACTTTTTACAATCAAAAACGTTTATGGCGCGCTAAAAATTACACCATTACTCAATGTCACCAAATTTTGTTGATAATATACTGGCACATGTAGACGCATTTACAGTAGAAAAAGCAAGTTTCTACGATATAGATTTAAATAGGCAAAAAGTATAGTGTGTTAAGTTTGCCCCGGTCTCCCCTACATATTTGAATATACGTATTAATAATAAACTTTCTAATTTTCATGAATCAAGCGTAATCAGAATTCTATTAGAAATTATTTGTATTTGTATTTAAACTATTTGAAGTGTTAAATTTATAATAAGAAATATTTATAATATTACTTAATGTGATATATTTGCATAAAACCTCATCGATTCAGTTATACATAACAATTTATTACTTTGATATATATATATAATTAAAAATGTATATAATGACATTCTTACTTTCCATATTTTACTAATTTATAAATACCAAGAAATAATAAATATAAATGTATTACGATTTAATATTTAACATGCATAACAGACCAAATTTATTATTAACTACCTTGATATAAAAACTCTCTTTAAATGGGAAGAAAGATGACAAATATTCAAAAGCCTTAAACATCGGATACCATGCTATATAATTTCTCTCCTTCGATAAGTATGTCGTGAGTTTCTCG
Organism: Temnothorax unifasciatus; assembly: GCA_030770225.1. Taxonomy (NCBI): domain Eukaryota; kingdom Metazoa; phylum Arthropoda; class Insecta; order Hymenoptera; family Formicidae; genus Temnothorax; species Temnothorax unifasciatus. Next base: position 55,390 of record JASTWK010000496.1, on the reverse strand, counting down.
AATATGGATAAATCGAGTTGGCCTCTTATCAAAAAGTGAAATGCATCATCCATGATTTGAGCACGGTTGAGAACATGTACTCTGATATAGTTATCAGAGTTTAGATAATTCGCGATTTTCTCCAGACTCTGGGCATTGTAATTGACACGATAATATCCTGTTGTACAATCAAGAAATTGATTTAATTATTCATACTTTCGATTAATTTTCGCAGATAATACTTTTTTAAATACTTGTACTTTATTTATGATTAATGAATTAAAATTATACAAAAATGTACTATAAATAGAATTGCAAAGTATATATAAATTTTTAGGTTTATATATACTGGATGTCTCAAAGCACTCTATACAACGCTCGTGAGAAGGCAAAACGGATCGAGATGAACAAAAAAGACCTATACCATTTTGCGATGTCAAGGGTGCTTTTAGGGCACCCTGTATAATAGAAATTGTAAATTTTATTTATTACAATATCAAATTACATTGAGATGATTTTGAGAAGTCGTCTGTATGTTAAATCCTGGTTTCTAATTAATTTGTGCATAAAGAAATGTAATTTAATATAAACATATAAGAAAATGTAATATGAAACTATATATACAAGCACAGCACATACATTTTTCAATTAGAACTTACCTATTTGTTGTAAATTAACTATAATCCAATCTTTATTCAGATGTATAAGGGGATCTCCATTTGTCGAAACATACTGCATTAACTTGGATAAAGGAAAACCAGGATCCTCCTCCGCGGTTGAGATATAAGGTATCCACCTCCATTCCTTTTCACTTGTGTTTGTACTTTCTACTGTTACTACGATGACAGTATATGACAATATATCATATTGAGTTACGTTTATCACAGGATAGTGCTCTCTCGTCGTCCAAGCTTCCATTCTCTCTTTTACATTGAAGTGTTTTACGTCGTACTTATTATGCTCTTCATAAGCAGCTTGCACAGCAGTCCAGAAAGCTTCAATATTTATCTTTCCAGAATAAGAAGGACTGTAACATTTAATATTACTATTAATAAATATTCTAACAAGTTGCATTATTTATTTAAAATAATGCAATATTAATTTAAAATTATTAAATAAACTTTTTATTACATAAAGTTTTATATTAGCGGGAAAATTTATATTATACTTCACACATATCACAGATTTTCAGTATTAGAGGAGACCGAGACAAGTTTTACACAGAGGGGTAAATTGACACATTGCTTATATTTCTGCTATTTTCTAACAAATTGCGGAATCAAAGAAGTGGGGAATGCAAAACCATCTTTGACACATATGACGTAAGTTGCATTTTATTACGAGCAACAGTTATGAAACAATGACGTTAAATTACATTTTTAATAGAAGTAAGTTTTCATAATTTCGTAAATTTATTTCAGAATTTTATGTTAGTTGCTATCACAATTAGAAAATATATTTAGTTAATTACATTTAAACGATCATTTAAACGATATATTTTTATATAATGCTTTATATATATGCATAATATATGATTCAATTTTATTTACGATCAAATATCTCTTTTTTTAATCTTCACTTATTACTTGTATTTTTTTAGTCATATATCCTTATTATATTTAATGTTATGCTTTGCTGAAATGCAAAAAAAAAATTTATTTGATTACGAGGAAAAATTTGTCGATTGCGAGTAAAGAAACATAATTATCAAAAATTAAGACATTATTAAATAAAAAAAGAAGAAAATTAAATAAAAGAAATATTTTATAAAGTTACAATTATTAAATCCATTATATTTGCTAGTATTTGTTAGAAGTGATAGTGTTACAGTTTTTAACTTACTCATCGCTCAAATACTTCTCGATACCATTCTGAAACACTTCCTTACCGAGCATCTGTTGTAACATGCGCAATACAGCAGGTGTTACGAAAATTCACATTATATAAAATTATTGATTATACATGTCTGAATTGTGTATTTGATGTAATCCGGGTATATATTCGTATAAATAGTTAATCTTGTAAGAAGACAATAAATTTAGTTTTTTGAATTTATTATTTTTTTATTTTTTCTTTTGTTATAAAATTAATTTATAATAAAATAGAGATAAATATTCATATCTTATTCTCTTTTATATAATGTTTAAGCTTTATATGTAGATATCATTACTAAATATATTTATAATTGCTAACTTACCTTTGACATAATAAGCATAATAGAAACCTGAATCAATGTCAGAAGGACCGTTTACTTCTGATATAAGAGGCTTCATGATGGAATCAGTATCGAGACGAAGAGCTTCTTGTAAAGTTTGAACGACAAACAAATCTTTTATATGGTAATTTGGGTAAACCTAGACGTAAAAGATTTTAATTTAGTTTAATTTAATTTAATTGATGAATATTTAACCGGACTCATATTAACAGCATACGTCACTGCTATAGGACTGATTGCGAATTATAACTAAATATAATTTTATTATTTCTTATTAATTTTGGGTATATAGTAAAATTTCTGTAAAATGTGTAATGTATTAGGTTAGTTAAAAAATAATGTTGGTTTTTAACTTTTAACTTTAAATGCACATATTTTAGCTCACAATAAACTTAATCAATCGAAATAAGAACCATTAAAATCTATAAATTTTTGCCAACGAGAAACAAGTTTGTTTATCCAGTAATATAAGATATGTGGCTGCAGGCCGTCTTTGATACCCTCTCCATCTTTAAGGCTCTTATCTCCGTTACAAAATTTCTTGAACCAACGTTGCACCGTGCCTTTGTTAACGGTTTTTTCGTTAAATGCCTTGTTAATATTTAGAATCGTTTTTGCTGCTTTACGGCCTAGTTTAAACTCGTATAAAAAAGTTACTAAAATTTGCTCATTTTTATCTCTGTTTCAGTAGTCTAAATTGCCCACAAATTGGCATTAATAGTATAATTATGGTTAGGAATAAACAGAGTAAAGTTTGCTTTAATGTGGCGTATAACATGAACATAGTTAAATAAAACTTTATCAAAAAATGCAGCTAAAATTTAAAATTACAAAGACCGATTATTCTTACCTAATAATTAATTCAGATAAGGTAGTACCTGAACTTTTCGAAAAAAGGTCTTCGCAGATCTGTACTCTAGCAGTTTTAGTTAAATATATGTCCTATTGTTTTGCGAAATTACATTAATTTAAAATACCTGATCGATAGCGTCCATTGCGAGTAACGTTGAAATACCCTGATTCAACCACATGTAAGACCAGGATGACGGACTGATACGGTTACTAATACTGGGGCATTGATATGCCACTGCATGTCCTAATAAGCGGGCAATGTCTATTTGACGCATAGGCGGATCTTTCATATCATCAAATATAATAGCTGTTTCTCTAGAAAACATTTTGTAATAATACGATTATTTTCTCATACGTCCTTATAATTTAATGAGAGATAATAACATAAAAAGTGTGCGTGCGTGCGCGTTGCGCGCGCGCGTATGCGTGTGCAATAAATTTCAAACAAATCTTGAATCTTTCTATAATTACCACTTATTGCAAAGTAGCATTTAAATGAGTTATTTTACAATTTATATTATTACCAAAAATTATTTTTAAATCGCTTATTTATATGAGCGAAAAAACCAACCACAATGCATTCTGACATATCCCAAAAGGCCACAACGCGAAACTAGTATCGGGGCATTTCAAAAACGCTCATAACGCGTTCTGGCAATGTGAAAATGCTACAACGCGTTATAGTCCGGTTTTTTCGCTCAATGAGCGTTTCCAGTCTTTGCGCCTGACATATATTTACACTGTTAAATTCGTAATATCAAATTATAGAGGAGACCGGGGCAAAGTCGTCACTATTTTTTCGGTCCCGATTTTTAACAACAAAGCAAATAAATTTAGTAAAATGTGATATACCATTGTAATTTTAAGTTATAAGGATTTTAAGTTTGATCGCTCATGAAATATTAGTTATCAACAAAAATTAAAAAAACTTCACTGGATTTATGTTCAGCATGCATTACTCTTCAGAATCACTTATCTCGAGATTCGGAGATAAAATAATATTTAAAATATTAAAAATTTTTGACGCGCAAAAAATTTCATTTTTTACCTCCAAAAACACGCTTTAATGAAAATTACAACATGGCGTATAATCTCACTAAATTCCGTTGGTTACATGGACACCATAAGTAGCGTTTACAATATTAATGACAAATTCACACAACATATAGATTTCGAGATAATTGTAGTGACGACTCTGTCCAGGTGACGACTTCACCCCGGTCTCCCCTACTAAAATTGATATATTTTTAACCATTCGCACAGGTCGCCATTCATATAGATCTGCTCCTACTCAATATGTCGTTAATTTAACTTAAAATAATGTCAATTTAACTAAACCAATGGATTACAATAATACTATCTTGTGTTAAAATATTAAATTTTGAGACAGGTGGTACTTCAAAATAAAAAAATGTTATCTAACTTAAGGTGTTGATTTAAAAAAATTATTTTTTAATATTTAACAGTATAGAGAAAAAAAATTAAAAATTTGCATTTTTGCAAAATGAGCTAATATGAGGATCAAACGTGTTATAATTTTAATATGCTTAGTTTTAAATGTATGTCATAATATTTTAAATATATGTTAACTTAATTTTGTAACATTTCTATTCCAATCGTATAATTAAAAATAACGTGGTATGTTTTTAGCATTCAAGTATGCATTCGAAATATAATATTTCTTCGTAAATTTGTCGTTCATACCTGTAAGAAATAAGTCCCAAATTTGACACGGCATCATGTTGGAAACCGGGGATTGCAACATGAGATAATTGCTTTAAGTTCTGCAAATACTTCTTTTCCAATTTGAAATATTCCATGATTTTGCCAAGAACGGGAAATGTAAATTTTATGTAACGATATTTTAACTGTTTTCTGTATTCGACGTGAACGTAATAAGAAACAGAAGCTGAGAAATGCGATAACAATATTGCGGAGATATGATACGTAGGTATTAGAGGAGTTTTCTCAAAACGTGTCCATATAATGTTAGGTTGCTCAGTTGTATTTATCTCTTGCCTTGGCATATTCGACACAACGTTGTAAGTCTCAGGATGTTTTATACTAATGCTAAAATGTGCTGGATATATCGGGTCGTCCCAACAAGGAAACAATCGTCGAGCTCCCATTGGCCACAGATCTGTCGCGACTAACCATCTGTAACATATTAAGGGTGTATTTCAGATAGCTATAAATATTCAGTTATTGTGACTATTAAAAGTTGAACTGAGAAATACGCAAATCAGCTTTTGTAAACGCTATTTCGAAATCAATTCCATTTTTTTTAGATCAGTTTTGTTTTATTATAATATCTTATCACGCCAGGATATTTTCCTAAACACAAGTAGTTAAAATTCTATTTTTATTATAATAAAGAGTGATGTTTGTAGTGCAACATGTAATATACAAATGCAATATAAACTTATTATAAATCATGGAAAGAAGTTTAATGTTTATTTCACTTTAATCGAAATATTTTTGAAAAACGTTAGTTTAACAAGATTGATATGAGGGAAACAAATTATTTTATATTACATTGCATATTATTATTATGCATTTCAACATAATTGTGTAACTATATTTAAATGTCAAAATTTTTCTAGATTTTACTGAAACGTTATAACGTTTAATTGCAATTTTATCATGTATTACGAAATCTATGATTAAATGTTGCTTCCCCATAGAGGAAGCTTTTTTTTCATAAATCTCGTATGTGGATCTTTAATTGCGTATAAAACTAGGTTTAATCAACCAAATCTTAAAGAATTATATATGAAATAGGGGTAGAAAAGACTAAAGAATATAATAGAATTAGAAAAATTGCCAATAATAAAGGGGTCACCAATTTCTGTTTAAAATAATTTACGTGATTGCTCTAATTCTTGCTAATTTTGAGATATCGAGCAGAATTTTTTTTATGGATAAAGTATTATTAAAGGTAGGTTGGTATTGAATTTGGCAAGAATCGGTGAAAGAGTTCTGCTTAAAAAGTGTATTATATAAAATTTTGAATTTTTGGAAAAATGTCTGTGGTTGCTCTAATTTCCGCAAATTTTGAGATATCGGGCTATTTCTAATTCTATTATCTTTTTTTCGGTCTTTTCTACCCCTATTTCATATATAATTCTTTAAGATTTGTTTGTTCAAACCCAGTTTTATAAGGCTTCTATGTATGTACGAATTCCCCGAAACTTCAAATGTTTGTGACTCAAGAACTAATCAACCAAATATTAAAGAATTATATATGAAATAGGAGTAGAAAAAACTGAAAAATAAGAAAGTTATATAAAAATAAAAAAAAGGTGCAAATTAGGAATTTGCACATTGCTTTATTAACATTTTATTTCATAAAGCCTTCTCTATAAGAAAGCCAAACTAATAAATACTAATAATTATACAACAAATAAAATACAAGTTTCCTCATAATAGGAACTTTGTGAGCGAAATAAAATGTTGATGAAGCAATGTGCAAATTCCTAATTTGCACACTTAAAAAATAGTGAAGAAGCAATGTGCAAATTCCTAATTTTTTTATATGCCTTGATAACAGTAAAGTATCGAAAATGGTCGGCAGAGAATAGTAATTAAAGGTATTTGCAAAACGCATTGCTTAACGTACACTTGTAACATTTTTATTTTTACTCACGTTCTGTATCCGTCATCATTTATGAATGATGTTCTAAAAATGCTTCTCTTGTTACTATCTCCTACATTGTTATATGTTAAATACAGGTCGTAATAACCAGATAATTCCTCAGCGAAAGAGAAGGTACAGATGTCAGTTTTAACATTGTACGATTCGTGTATTGGCCCATGATATGTCACATTTGTTGTACTATTTGCAGATTTCATTCGATCAAATTTTAATTCCTATATATGCGATCTGTCTGCATGAAAGCTTATAATTCGCGTTGGACGGTTGACCAGAATGGAAATTTTGCATTCACCGCGAGAAGAAATATTGTTGTATGTGGCATTTAGTTCCAAATCGACTTCATACTTTAGCGGGATTACATTGTCTGGTAAACTGCCTCCGGAATCTGTCAATCTATCGTTATTTCCTGAATTCTCATCCATAGCTAGTGTTGCCGCACAAAGAAATAGTAGGCTCTTAAATAATAGTATGAAGGACTCCATGCCAATTTTTTTCGTTGCAGATATCTGTACAAAAAGATTATTTATGAAACAAAAGATACCTACATATTGTCATTCTGTGCGCAGAGTTTTGTCATTTTTATCTCATAGAAACACATAATATGACAGTATTATTGTGTTAATAATTTAATATTTTATTATATTATATATTGTTTACAATATAAAATTTATTTTATATTGCGGCTGCCGCGTGTGCCCCTACCAAGATGATACCACAATAATTAACCGCTAGCTCGCGGGCAAAACGTGCTTTCTTCACGCTCGGTCGCGCCGACTAAAATATGTAAACAAAATCGGCAACAATACTCGTTGCCCTGATCGACGCTCTCTTCTACGATCTCATCGGACGACGCTATCAACAAAAGCAAATTGATGGACACATACTCGTGGATTCTTACTATCGAGACTCGCATTGCAAAGAGTCACATGATATTTTTGGGGACACATTCTTCACATGCATTTTAACCATCTGCATACTCCTCTTCTACAATCATCATCATCTCCACTCACAACGACATGTTCCGTAAAATATATTTACGTCGTGTTATGATATCGCATTCTTTTCATCACGAATCATCTTATGATTATATCTAAATCAGAGATTACATTTCCACAAATTTTATGAATTACCTAATAGAATATACGTTTTATTATTGTATGTCAAGATTTTCTTGTATATCTTATTTATTTTATATTATGGCATTACAATTTACATTTGCTTTTCGATTGTTTTTTAAATAATCTTTGACCAGAAGAGTGATTTCTGATTATATATCACTTTATCGTGCACAGTAAAGTTTTTTAAATTTTTATAAAGCAAAATTATATATATATATATATATATATATATATATATATATATATATATATATATATATGTTTATTTTTGACATTTCAATATTTTTCATATAACATTTAATATTTAATATATTAATATAACATAATATATAAACATATTAATATTACAATATATAACATAAATTAAAGCAAGTAATTGCACTGTAAACCGCACTAGGACGAGAAAATTTGTTATGGAGGTAACCTAAAGAATGAATAGTATCCGTTTTTTTTTCAGTACACAAGAAATGCTTAAAAATTAGTTATTAAATTTACCAATGTTTTTTTCAATGGATTTATATATTGTATTTCCAGTTGTGCATACAGTAGTTTAAAATAATGACGGATTGAAAATATATTCCATTAAATGAACATTACACACAAAAATTTAAAGGGTACAATTTTAATGGATTATTTTCGAAAGCATTTTCAATCAGATTAATTTTGTGCAACTAATTTCAAAGAGATGGATATAACGGATCAACGATGTTTAATGTATGAAATATATACTTCGAATTCCGTCTTTCGAATGATTCAAATGAGTTCTACGCTGCGTGTTTGTTGCATTCTTGTTTAAGTAAAAGTACAACTTATACCTGAAGATGTAGGCTGCATTCTAATATTTACTGTCAGTACTGAAAATTTACATATTTTTTATATATTTTATATCACGTAATATACTACAGATTTTCAGTACTGACAGTTGTTGATAGTAAATATTGAAATGTAACCAAAATATATACATTGAAATTGTGTGCCGATTAGAATATAATTTTTGGAGCAATTAGCTACAGTTATCACATTCTTACCTCGATGCGGCTGTGAAAGATTGTTCAATACGAGAACGTAAGGAGAACGGTCTGACTGTCCTGAGAAATCTCCGAGAACTGACGAGGCAATAGGTATCATAACAAGTACATAGTATCGATACTTGTAAACAATGTATCTAACTATGGCTAAGGTGAGAGTATAACGAAAGGGGATATAGGTATGACAGTGTTGACTTTTCTAGAAGTTTTCGTTCTGATAAAAGTACTATGTGGTAATTGTTTCTTAATAAGCAGATGAGAGAGAGAGAGATTTTTATCATGTTGAAATATAGGATGTTTAATTTTGCAAATATAAAAGTTTACAAAATGAAAACAATGAAAACACCAAAGATAATTATATTTGTAATAAAATGTTTAAAGTAATCTGGAAGTATAATGTGAAAACAATGTATAATGTCAAAAATCCTCAAAGTAATGAATATTATTCACGTATCTTACAACTGCGTATATCGTGAGTATTCTGTAAAATAAGAAATAGATTCACAATTTGCAATTCCTCGATATAAGAGTGATTATACACGGGATTTACCTCTGTTAACTGAAACCGATTAATTAAGAATTAATGTTTCAGTTATATTTAAATTTACTGTGTGGAAACTTACGACGTCTCTTGTGTGATTAATGTGGATAGTGAAATCGGAAGTCCGTTAAATTTACGACTCTCGACGTTTGTCAATGGCTCGACATCATAATGTTTCGGTAAGACATAACTCTTTGTCATACGGTCATCGACTTTAGTACGTAATTTGTGTTAATTTTTATCAACAAAAGAGCCACCTCAGCGGAATCGAATATTGGATTGCCAATTAATATAGCAGTTTTAAAAATGTCATGCCAATTTTCGTTTCAGGTGTCCATATTCAGGAGCGCATATTTTTTAGAAAAATAGGTAATTCCATGAAACGCAGAACTCTCCGTCAGTTTTAATATATAAAATGGTATATACAATTACAATACAACCGAAAGAAACATAAAAATGTAGAGTCAGAATACCATACTTTGTGTCGCGATTTTATTTTTTTCAAAAATAATCGAAAAGTACAGACGGCGTCATTAATGCCTTCCACCTGAAGGCATAGTACATGTAACGTGCACTATAGAAATCCCCAGAACACAGCTAGGAAAGCATTAATGACGCCGTCTGTACTTTGGAGCATTTATTTTACATAGCACTTATTTCAGAAAATGACGTTGTAAATTCATCGTAAAAAGTCTTATAAACATGTATGTCAAAAAGATGTTTTTACTACTTCTTTAGTCATGCGTGCTGTCTAGGAAGTAACATATAAAGTTAATACTTTCTAGTCAATTTCTCATATCATGTTTTTGTTATATTTTATAGTCGCATTAAAAATAAGACTGCACATTATTAATCTATTTATATTATTCTATTCTTATTATTTTATAACTGTTTAAATACACTAACAAAAATTCCTTATTATAAACGTTTATCTGAATAAATATATATGAGCAGACTAGTATTTATAATAAATATAGATATACGCATATAATAATTACAAATGTTTAAATATTAAATCTAACACTGATTAAATATCACATTGATCCTTGAATTAATTAACATTGAACATTATGTTAGTGCGATATATTATATATGTCCATATTATTAATAAAGATTTATAAATTAAAATTCCAAAAGTGATTTATTATTGTGTGACGCATTATTTCAGATAAGCGTAAGTAATTCTATTTTGTATTTTAAAAGCATAACTTCTTCAAAAATTATTAGACTTGGCATTATCTCTCGTGCAAGTCGTGCATTTCTGTAACTAAAATAAAATTGTTAATTAAAAACATACACATATCCAGTATTAATAAATAATAATTCGTCATTAAGCTATAAGAATTTTAAACAACATAGTCCCTTATAATTATCGGTAATAATTGCCTTATAATGTATAATCTATCATCAATGAGAGGGTGAGTAAAAAGATCAATCGGCCAGGTTGTTAAATATCCAAAAATCCAAAAATTTATTTATCTAAAACAGGATTACTTATTATCAGTAGTTAATATGTTAATTGTATGTTATGGAAAACCAGCGAGATATGTTTAAAGTCTCATTATTAGCATAATTAAGACATGAGCGTGCGCATTATAGCATATACCATGTATTAATAATTAAACAAATTTAATAATAACTATTTCATAATATACATATACTTTAATTGAGTTTCTATAATTTACCTTATCCAATGAGTACTTGGGGTATACATCACTAATAATACCTGTTAATGCTACAGTCACACTAATTTCTCTGTAGAAACAAAAAAGCAGATTTATGAAAAGCATATGTAACGCATTTTAATAAGTGCAAATAATATCTTTATAAAAAAATATTTGTACCTAGGTTTCACTTTATCAAAATTTACTAATATATAATCAAGTATCATTTTTTGCATGTTTCGCAACGATAGAATAAAAAATGTAAATTCGGTCATTTTAAAAAAAATTTTTATTATAATGTTTTGACGCTATTAACTCTAAATATTTTCGGATAATAGAGAAATCCTCCGAGCAAGCCAGGTATTTTAAAAGTGTATAATCTGATTTCTCTATTTATATTTAAAACACTTCATTCCAAGTAGTATTCTCTGATGTTATTAAACCAGTACAGTATGTCTATTCCTTCCAAGGTAAAAGGCTATAATATTAAAAAATATATATTTATATAAATTGGTTACGAAAATTGTGCTCGTACTCTTGCATCTTTATCAAATAATTTATTAAGCATTGCATAAATATAAATTGCACAAATAGGAATGCTTCGTTTATTATTAAAAATTGAAAAATAGAAAGAAATATCTTCTTCTTTTCTTATACATCAAATAGATTTGTAATTTAAAATTAGCCTGTTTCCTGCACTCAGAAGAACCGAAAGTACATGTCCATCTTGCGACCTCTTGCTTTAAACTACTGTTAAAATGGATTGGATCACTTTTTTCTTTATATCCTATTTCCTGATGAAGTTTATTCAATACTGTTATCATTTTGATCTACGAATAGTTAAGAAACACAAAGAGATTACATTGGTTGCTTATTATATTAGAAAAAGCATGATGTGTATTATGTACATATTTAAATATACGTATTAATAATGAAAACTTTCTTATTTTCATGAATCAGGCATAATCAGAATTCTTTTAGAAGTTATTATTTGTATTTGTATTTGCAGTGTATGTTTTGTAACAAGAAATGTTTATAATATTACTTAATGTGCTGCTATAAGTCGTTATGCCTAAAGAAGGAAGAAGAGTAGAAGAGGAAGGAGGAGAGAGAAATCGAAGAGATAAAAACAGAAAAAGCAAGCAACAGAAGCATGGGAATTTATAAATAGAGGAAGGAAAAAAAGAGAAAAGGTATGCAAGCAAATTGAGTTGAAGGAGTGAAAAGAATACTTCATGAAAAACCTAGAAGGAAGTGAAGTAAATCATGGCGGAATGGGAGCAAGAAATGAAAAAGAAGAAGGAGATGCAATTGAACTGACGATCAAAGAGGTATTAAACGAAGTAAAGAAGTTAAAGAATGGTAAGGCAGCAGGAGAAGAAAGTATAAGAAACGAAGTATGGAAAAGTGTAGATGACAACCTAGTTAAAAATGCTACTGAATTAGTCAAGATGGTAAGTATGGGAAGGAAAAGGTTTTCCAGAAGATTGGAGAATGGGGGTGATAATAAGACGATACGAAAGAAAGGAGACAGAAAAAAAGGGAAAAAATTACAGAGGGGTAGTACTTACGAGCACGTTATATAAGATATATGCGAACTGCTTAAATACAAAGATTGTAAAGGAGTTGGACGAAAAAGGTGGATGGAACAGAACACAGGCAGGTTTTAGGAAAGGAAGAGGAACAATAGAGAATATAAAAATATTAAAACATGTAATAAGAAATAGGATCAAAAGAAAAGGAGGAAAATTGTTTGCTTTTTTCGCTGATCTGAAAGCAGCTTTCGACAGATTAAATAGAGAAGAAATATGGGAGATGATGAAAAAGAGAGGAATAAGTAAAGGTCTAGGGTGTAGTTCCGAATGACCCCTGCTCCCGATCGACTTAAAACTTTACAGATAAGTTGTTTTCGATGTGAAAAATGAATTCCGCGTGGTCCCAACTTCGGGGAAAAAAAATTTTTTTGCGGGCCTAGGTCAGGATACCGCCTCGAGGCGGGCCTAGGTCGGGTTGGGTTAGATGACCTGCTTTACAAAGTGTTCAACTCGTTAAAGCCAACGTCCCAAGCGGGCCTAGGTCGGGTTGGGTTAGATGACCTGCTTTACAAAGTGTTCAACTCGTTAAAGCCAACGTCCCAAGCGGGCCTAGGTCGGGTTGGGTTAGATGACCTGCTTTACAAAGTGTTCAACTCGTTAAAGCCAACGTCCCAAGCGGGCCTAGGTCGGGTTGGGTTAGATGACCTGCTTTACAAAGTGTTCAACTCGTTAAAGCCAACGTCCCAAGCGGGCCTAGGTCGGTTTGGGTTAGATGACGCGCTTTACAAAGTGTTCAACTCGTTAAAGCCAACGTCCCAAGCGGGCCTTGGGTCAGGATTGGTTTATAGAATCGATTTTAGTCGATAAATGTTATTATAAAAAAAAAAAAAATTTATTTCCCGAAGTTGGGACCACGCGGAATTCATTTTTCACATCGAAAACAACTTATCTGTAAAGTTTTAAGTCGATCGGGAGCAGGGGCCATTCGGAACTATATCCAAGGTTTAATTGATAGAGTGAAAGAGATTTATAGCGAAACTAGATACAGAGTGAAGATAGGCAATAAAGAAACGGAAGAATTTTGGGCTGTAAAAGGAGTGAGGCAGGGATGTCCAATTAGCGCGACATTATTTGACATATATATTTCAGACATAGAAAAAGAGATAAAGAAAAATTCTGGTGGAGTGAAGATCGGAAAGAAAAGGATATGGTCGCTAGAATATGTAGATGACATAGTACTTGTTGCAGAAAATAAAGATATGATGAATATAATGATGAAGGTGTTCTACAGGTATATAAAAAGGAAGAAACTAGAGCTAAGTACAGAAAAATAAAAAATAATCGTATTCAAGAAGGGAAGCGGCAAAGAGAGGAAGAGAGAATAGTGGTGGGGAGATGTGAGAATTGAAGAGACAAAAGAAATTAATTACTTAAAGTATAAAATATACAATAATGACGAGATGCACATAAAAGATAGAATAAGGAAAGGAAAAATTGCGATGGCTCATGGCATGGATATGGAGTTATGGAGAAAGGAAGTTTAACGCGGATATAATATGGAGAATGAAATTGTTCGATAGAATTATAAAACCAATAATGTTATATGGAGAGATATGGGGATACAGAGAAAGGAAGGAGGAGAGGTAGTTCAAAAGAGATACATAAGGTGGATTCTAGGTTTACAAAGATCTACCCCGGGGTATGTGGTGAAAAAAGAAATGAAAAGAGCGAAGATAAGAATTGTAGCCGGAAGCAAAGCGGCAAAATATGAAGAGAAAATGAGAAATGATAACGGAAATGTAATTCTAAGAGAATGCTGGAAAAAAAGAAAGGAAGAAGAAAGCAGAGAATCGCGGAACGAGAAGATGAAGGCGGTGGAGGAGGATGCGGTGGAAGTTAGGTATAAATTATTGTTAGAAGGTTGTTGAGCTATCAATATATCTGTGAAACTCTGCCTTGCTCTCTATGAACTCGCCTTTCCAGTACGCTAGGTACATACCTTACTAGACGCGACTCTCAACGCGAGTAAACAACCGCGTTGCCAATGTCTGGAACGTTCAACCCCTCGAAGACTCTTCCCTTAGGGGCGCATCTGTGTCACACACGCTTAATCCTTTCGATAGGAATAATCGTTCGTGGAGGATATCCATCCCTGGTTTTTGTAACTGAGGAGCGTTCGCAGACTTCGTTCTCGAGCCTTTAAAACGAAGGGGAGTAAAAACTTACCGCGTTTTTCATCCGCATTAGTTTTTATCGTGTTTGGTTGATAATGCATCGTTATTTGATAACGCGAGACGTAGCGCCCGTTAGATTTCCGTCGGGTGTTATTTGCACACCAGCGGATTGAAACATTGGGCAGTTGCAGACCATTTCGCGTTCCAATTTCACGTAAACGGTTAAGCTTCAGATTCGAAAGAATCCGTCCCTGGCCTCGTCGTTTCATTCCCTTTTATTTTCCAGAGCTCCCCGTGTCAGCTGATTCGCTCTAGAGGAAGGATACCCGGAGTATGCCCGGTCGGCTTTGCACAACGGATTCCAATGTGATTTTCGGCGCCGCTGTACTTTAATAAGAGATGTAAACGAGAAAGAGAGAAGGACATTTGGCGCACGATAAATGCGCCACGATAAATAAGAGTTAAGTTATCCCCATCGCGTTCAGCAGGCGTGAAACAAAGGTAAACTAAGGGAGCAAAGATTGACAGGTTGGATTGCTGCCGGAAGGAACATCAGACTATTTCGCATTCGCTCCGGTCTTTGTTCATATTTGCCACCGTTTCCTACTCCTTAATATCGGTTGAAGAAGTGAGTGAATATATCGCTATGTTCAGTTTGCTAAAGAATTTTCCATTTTGGAAAAAATGATAAATTTAATAGACTTTTAGAATGAAATATTTGGTCTCCATTAATTAATTATGCGTAATATTAGAATACTAATTATATAAGAGCCTGATTTTCTTATGAAATATACATTAAATTTGTAACTGATTATTGAATATTAAATATTCTCAGGAATATTTAATCAACTAAAGTAATAGTTATTTAACATTTTTCTGTGCTATGTATTTTTATATAGGCATAACCGTTTTGCTTTTTACTACATTGCAGTAGGTACATCAAAGAAATAATGAAAGTTTTAAATCATTATACAATTTACTCATTTCGTAATAATAACAGACTAATAAGAACTTAAACGAAAATAGAGAGGTGCATAATTTATTGTGCAAATTGTTTTTCAGAAATTATTTAATTTAATTTAATTATATTGTAATTTCGTGGCAATATATTTAACTATGTTTTAATATATTTAAATCAACAATTTATTATGTAAAGCAAGTAAAGAAATTAGATTATTTATCCAATAAATAAGAAAAAGAGTATCCACGATTTTATTTTAATATTGTTTACTTAATTGTTATTCCTAAAAAAATAAAAATTCGTTTGTCCATGATTACATTCCTTTTGCTCGCTTGTTGTCTTCTGCTTGTTGTCTTTGACATTAGATGTTACTCTCGTGTCTTGTTTACTCAGCCAACGTTCACCGACGGCCAAAAGGTACAAATTTTCCGAAGAACAATTTTCGACGACGTGAGAGAAATCGAGTCACGCCGTGGCAGGACTTTGCACCACAAACTTAGCTCAGTTATGAGTTTGCTACTGTCCTCAGACATCACCAATGCGCTAACTCGACACGTACTCACGTCCCCAAACAATAAAAATGAATTTTGTTGGAAACGGGCCAGCAGAAAGAATGGATGAGTCAAAGAAAGCCTGCTGCTATCCTTTATTTATGGCTTGTTACAAACTGTCGTCGAAAGTACGTTACCACACGAAACTAGATAACAATTCATCGAGAGAGCAAAGAGAAGTTACTTTGAGAAACGCAAGATATTTCTAGCGATAGATTTTATCATTCTTATAATGTATCTACGAGTGCTCGCGGTAATTAGACTACAAAATCAAACGAAGAAGACGAAGATTTGTGGCTGAAGAACTCGTCAATTACGGAAGTCTCCAACTTTCGGATGTGTAAACAGAGCTTAACAACTAATTCGATTTTTATAAACAAACTCGGTGCACGCCTCCACAAAATCAAGCGAGAAAAGCTGAGGAGCAAAGCAAACTCTGAACTTTGTTTTCGAAACGCCCTCGTTTTGCGGTTGAGTTGATATGGAAATGAAAGGGGCTTCACTCTTCAACAAACTGAGACGTAGTTGTTTGATTTGCAGCTTTTCCAGTAAAATACGAATAAAATCCGCATTAATATTGTTATTTTAATTCTTATAGCATCTCTTGGCCGAAACATACAATTGCCTTTTGTTTTCTCAGGATAAAATTCTCGCCAACCTGCTACTTCCAAAAATCGCAATTGTAATAATAATCTTGTAGTGAAATATCGTATTGTTGCAGTATAGTGAAGAGAGAGAAAGAGAAAGATATGAAAAAAATTCATTTCAGTTATATCATTAATTTAGATCAAACACGAACAATGATTAAGAACATGTATATGTTCCATATATGGAATTAATTATTTAGATAATCAATATCTTTTCTTCTTTGCTTTATATCCATAAAATCTAAAATTATTCGTCGTAAGAGCTTCATGTATTTAATTACTGTTAGTTTTTGAAAAATATACAAAAGAGCAACAGCAAGGATAATGAAATATTTAAAGTAGCATTATAGTTTTATATCTATATGTTTTTAATTTTTTATAAGGCTAAAATATTAAGTGTTATTTCTGTTTTCAGATGCTTTTGTGATTTTCTTCTCTACTTTCTCGGAATTATTGATCTCCTGCATTGGTTGGCTAAATTCTAAACTCTGGCTCCAAGTCAAGCTGAGGTTTCACAGACAAATTGTTTGTCACGACTCCAGAGTACTCCTCTGTCTCGTATTCTATGGTAAAGATGGTGAGGGCGGTTACTCTGTTTATATAAGCCGAAATTCCGAATATTAATTTAACTTTGTATTCTACTGTTTTTTACGTAATAACTATATCGTAAACTCAGAATAAAATATATTTTGAATAAGTTGAAATATGTTTTTAATTTAAAAAGTTGTGTATATGTTGTTAATTACATTTTGTGATTATCAAAATTTCGAAAGTTAAGTTTGTATCTTTTGTCTAACAATAACTATCAGCGCTAAAGAACTTATAGTTTAGTATAGTATGTAAATAGTTTGTGTACGATATCAAGTTGCCTATAAATTAAACATATAATAAAATTATTGTTATTATTAACTGTACGATGTTACTGTGTATAATTTATTGTTGGCACTCTAACGTTTATATAAGCGGTTTGATCATTTCTGTGCTTTTGTAGACATGGCTGCATTTATTCCTCTTTTTTGAATAAACACTTATTTCGTATTCGTTGCACGTGAGGCGCGTCATATTCTCTTCATCAGAAGAAACTGGCTCACGGCTCCAAGCCGTTATCTGCCGACGCAACCTCCTTCCTCTTGACCGCGAAGATCTGGTCAAGAGGAAGAGGCTGAGTCTTGCGCCTCTTGGTGATCCCTTCCTCGTAGGCACGAGGAGGATCTTCGTTATCCAAAAGACAAGGCGTATTGATCTTTTATATGTAACGCAAGGACAATTCGCCGAATCGCCGAATTTCCTCGAAATCGGACGCCTTTATATCTACATCGCGGCTGAATTTGAAATACGAGTTGCGGCATCCATCTAATGGACGACTTTTTGCAAAACGCGGTTGCTAGGAGACACGAAGTCCTATCAAACAAATCGGAGTAATTGTAATTTAACAGAATGTATCGATCTTTTTAACCTGTCGTCGCGTCGTACTTTCCGTGACTTCGTGGTGGCTGACGACGGCTGCCACATTTTTATTAACACAGTAAGATGACACGTTTAAAATTAATAGTCTTATCGTCGAAAAGATAAATACGCTTGAAATTTTGCACAAACTTAATATACATACTTAATATGCATTGATTATTATTTATCATTTTTGTTAGCAATTAATTTTATCTTCAAATAATATGAGATAAACGATTATGATATATTGTTATAGTTATAGTTATAGTATTAGTTATTATATTCAAAAATGAATAATTTCACGAAGTAAAGTGTGATTAGTTTACTCATTTGCGATAAACCTGCTGTTTGCTCAGTTTCTCAACCACAATTGTAGCATCGAAAAGGTCGTTTATTCAGTTCGCGAAATGTAATCTCGCATGTAAAAGATGGTATGATATCCTACCGACTTGCATTTGCACTCCCGTTCGACAAATATTGAATTAATAATTGTTAATTTGATCGGATATTTTTGATAGACCGTTTTTATACCGATTGGTTAACGCTTTATGTTAGTTTGTCGATTTCTGTTCTGCCGAGCCTACGAAAATTAAAATATTTTACATTTGTAAATTCACGATAAAAATATTTTCTTTTTGCCGAGTGTGCACAATCGAAGTTTATGAAGACTGTTAAGCGAAATCGCTTCGTCGAGGAAACTTGCATCATACCTCAGCGTATTTTCAACATTCATTATCTAATCGAGTCCACTCGATTAGTGAATCTGATCGTCTGTGTTCAATCAGTACAACTTTTACCCTGCACTCGCGCAGACCTTGGCTTCTAGTGAACTCCGAATCAAATTCTTGTGCTCGTTCGTTGTACTCAATATGGAAGATCAGCTTGTAAACCCGTTTGAAAATGACAGTATGCTACCGAATGATGTGCAAGAGAAATTGGCGAAAATAATGGAAAGATATCAACAGATGAGTGATGAGGAAAAAGAACAATTCCAACAGGGTGCCTTTGACGTGTTAACAAAAGCTCTGAATAAGTTACCCAGCAACACGATTTTTCCCACGTGGCTCGCACCATACCAGTCTTACATTCTGTTCATTTTCGGGGTATCGATTGTGGGATTTCTACTCGGTATGATATTTCTTGCATTGCAATTGCATAATATTTGAACTTATATATAAAAAAAATACAATATTAATGACAGATTCTGTTATGAGTGATAACGCACCGATAATAGTAAAATCAAGCAGTGATTGCGTAATTATATAAATTATATATCCAGTTACACCGTCACATATGGCGCTTGTGAACAATTGAGGATTTTTCCATAATAACAATTTTATATTAAACAATATTTTTTAAAATTTTTACTTTTTGCGATAATTTGACAATAATACAAAAGAACGAAAACAACGTCAACAAGAAAAAAGAAAGCTTAGACAACAGAAAGCAGAGATGAAGAAGAAGAAAAAGAAGTAACATGCGATCATATGTTCAATAATATTTTAACAGAAAAAGATTTATTGACGAATAGGTAAACGAATTCTTAAAATAAATTCGAAACAAATGTTTTACAATCTGTGAGCATTTTCTTTGACGAAGTAATCTTTAATTCAGGGAAACAAAAAAATAATAAGAATTAGCATCAAGATATTCGCATGAGGTATATAACAAAATTAAGATAAACCGGCTTAAGATAAATACATTTTCACTTTCAAAATATCAACATGTTTTCTTATCCTTTAAATTATAACAGAAAAAATAAACTGCATTACCAAGTAACATACGTTTATACTTGTTTATAATTATAGTACAATATTGAACTTATTATAATTGATATCACGCGATGAAATCACAGTGAGCGTTCTCAACTGCAAGTACGATTCTTCGTAAGTAATAAAGACGATACGTGTTAGACAGTTAATAATTATTTAATGCACTTTTCGTCACGTTGTACAAACTAATAGAAAAACGCATTTAACTTAAAAAGAATATTGCACTTGTATACATATATGTATGTAACTTATCTATATCTTTCAACAATTATGTTGCAGATATTGCACGATACGCAAATAGATATAATTAATATTACATGTAAAACAACTATAATACCATTAATCTTTTATAAAAGTTTTGTACACCTCAACACATAACTCAACGCGTAAAAATAATTTTTTTATTTCAAAAGTTAATTATTACAAGATATTTATTATATAGAGTTTATTTTTGTATTCAGTTATCGTAAATATATTAAAAAATTATTAATTATGTCGAGATCTTAAAATTGGCTTGTTAAAAAATCGTTAATAAATTCCAAATCTTTTTTACATAACGTTATACGATATATAATAATCCTTGCATAAATTCGTACAAAGTAATATATTTTACTAGCTTTCGTCTCTCTTTTCTCTTTTTTATATTTATATATTTATTTAAGGCTCCTGTTCACTCACTGCAGCCATCTTGGATTGATGACGTCAGAAGCGAGAAAATCATGAAAATATATCATGAAAATTCTTGCGATTTACACTAAAATAAAAATGCTTTTTAATAAAATACCATCTGTAAACGATAAAATAAATTTGTAAAATACACCGAAAATTCCCCTTTTATATGAGTAATCCACATTTGTCGAAGTGAATGTTGCCTAATCAAAAACGAAAACAAGCCGTTTGACAGCTGCCGAATTGAAATAAGTATTTGCTTGCACAATAAAGTGGATATCTTCGGTGTATTTTAACACTATCACAATAATTTTAAATGTAAAAACACTGCACTAAAATGAAGAATAACGCTGTAAATCGCAAGGATAATTTTGCTTTGACGTGTTATTTTTCACGTCTTATTAGTTCATAGTTTTGCCAAGTGTGACGCTGTCTCCGCGAAAACGTGGAGTTGGCTCGTGAGTAGGCAGAAGCCTTAATAAATATATGTTATATTGTATGTATATTTATTAATATAATATGTATAATATGTTATATGATACATATATTTATTACATAAAAAAATCCTCTATAAAAAAGAGAATCTCTGCAGAAATTGTTCAAATAATTTTTGATTTTATTAACAATGTGTAACGCTCGGTAGCCGGATCTAAAAGAAGTATATATTGGCATTATTAGTTTTTTTCAATCTTTTTTCAAATTTGTAAATAAAATAGTAGCAAAAGAAATTTACCTTTGATAGTTTCGACGAAATACATACTCTCGTCTTTCATGTGCGCTACCAACTCGTCGGTGACCAACACGCGTATACCCTGTGGCCCTAGGAACAGTATTGAGTGTAGTCGGTCGTGGGGCAAGTTTAGAGCGTTAAGGGGATGCTGGAGTGGCAAGAATTACCGACATTTTTTTCAGGACGCTAAACTTTGAATTGGCTTTACGGAATTGAGAATTTTTTTTACAGAATTAAAGTACGCATAAAAACGAAGGGTGCTAGCGTTGATTTTACATCAAAAACGAAAAAAAATTAAAAAATTATATGTATGACGTGACAACATTTGCTGCACATAAAAATTTAGACTTTGTACGTATAAAATAAGCATACATCACCCTCGGAAATACAATAAAGAAGAATCCTGTGCTTGCAGAAATGAGCTGCGAGCTTTAGTATAAGAGAACAATAGCCTGAAAATTTCATATGTATTTTTGAGTGCGGAGTAGTATTGCGTGTAGTGAGAGATGGCGCAGCAATCGAAACAAGGACAGATGCCTCTCGTTAGACAAGGGCAGACCGGGCCGGTAATATAGAAAATGATAGAAAACGAATTAGAACGGAACTAAAAATGTTTGACATTACCGACATCGAGGAAGTTCGGCTGTCACTCCAGTAACCCCTTAAGCAACTTATTCGTGAGCGCGGTGCTCGTCAAGCTGTCGAGGTAGGCGATTCCCCAGAGTGAACCGTTGTCTTCCAATGAAAAGTAGAGGGTGAGCTTCGCGGTCGGCGCCTTAGAACACAGCGTGTTGAACAGTTGAATCCCGTCCGCTACGCCGCAGATCTAGATGAGATCCTCCCGGGATAAGCGTAAAATATCCGATGCAGAGAAACTCACGAATGTTGACACAAACGCGTTGAATCGGCTGGCGCAAAGCCACGCGGTTGTCTGCGTCTCGGGTGGTAATTCGGTAAGGCACAAGGTACTCTACGAGATTCAAAGTAAAGTTATCATAAATAAGCGACGTGGGTTGAGAATTTCCATGGACATGGCTGGTGAGACTACACGCAGAAAAATGCATTAGTTGCAGTAACTATATAGTATATTGTGTAACAAGTGCCGTAAGATGAAAATTCCCGGGTGCGGTGACCGCACTCGCCTTCGGCTCGTGCGTCAACTCCGCACCCGTGAATTTTCATCTTTACGCACGCGTTGCACACCCTATTTTGTGCCACAAGTGCGTGGAAGCACGCTACGCGTGCGCGATGCACCACTTTCCATGCACGTGTTGCACAAAAATATTGGTAGCTCTTTTTTGGTTCCGGTAACTGGTATCAAGACGATACAGAGCGGTACGGCGGGTTGCCCATTCGAGCAGGCGCGCATGGTCGTTCACAATTGCGTTGACTTCGGTGCATCACCTAATCACTCGCATATCTTTTTTACAATAAAATGGACTTTGTAGCGCCCGAAGTTGCAATACAATTGTGACGGATTTCCGCAGCAGTAACGTTAAAACAGAAGTCGAGATGACAATACAGGTTATGAAATAAATTTTATTAAGAAAACGAAAGACATCTTCTCTCTTACGCACGGTTGTATATACAGGTTGGATAACTCTGGTGGTGGGGGAAGGGTCCGCTAACGTTTCTGTTTTGTGTTTCTCTTTATAACCGTGTGGTTCGCAGCGATCGGGGAGTCTTTTTTGAAGTTTGGCGCGTTACCGTGATACCGTGATCTGTTTGTGTTATGTCGTGATTATGTGTAACCGTAATTACTGATATTCTTGTGGGTGAAGAGATAAAAATGGAGAAAGCCTGTACTGTACCCAAATGTAATGTGCTGCACAAGATAATAAAACGATCGATGTTTAAAGTACCGTCGAACGAAATCGAGAGAAAGAAATGGGCAGCGGCGTTACCTGAAATCAAGAATTTGAAAGCGTCTCATTTTATATGTGAAAAACATTTTGACGATGCGTTTATAATTCGCAAGTACGAGAAATACGATGTTAATAGAAAACTTATTGCTAAGGTAAATATACTAAAATAATTTGTTCTTCAAATGCAATATTATCGTTGTTGTAATATCATTGAGATAATATCGGTACGATAATATTATACAAATAGATGTAACGCGGTGAGAAAGCAAAAGCAATGTGCAAATTCTTTTCCAGTATACGTATCAACAGCCTCGACTGGATCGAAGAGCAATACCAAATACTCCTGCAAACATTGCCACTGTACAACTCGCTGTCGATCCTGGAAATGCTATCTCTGTGATATCACTATCTTCAAATCCAGAAAATTCAGTTTCGTCCGTGCTGCTGTCTGCAGATCCACAACAGTCTAATTTGTCTATGAAGTTGTCTGCAGATTCTCAAAACTGTACATTACCTGCGCCGGCTAGTGCAAATCCAGAAAAGCATTCGGTTAAACAGTTTTCTGCAAATCCTCAAAGCTCTACTTTGTCTGGCAGAAAACATTTTGCGAATTCTTTAAATTGTATCTCGTCCGTGTCATTCTCTGTCGATTCAGGAAATATTGATATCGGTTCCGACCTGGATGTTAATTTAAGCGTGAAGAAATCTTTTTCGTCGAATAGTAAGTTTTTTTGCCATAATACTCTTCACCGAAAATATCATTTTGTTTGCAAAATTGTTTTGTGTAGTGAGTATGATAGGCAAACGCGATTAGATCGAATTAGGAAAGTAAAGAAATTCTTTTTTTTTGTAAACATTTTTTTATTAATTAATACCCACTCGGCAAGTAACATTTCTGCAAAATTCCATTTGAAATATTACACCTTTCATTAATATTTCAGAAATATTTCACAACCGTTTCTACATCATTTCGGCAATGTTTCAATGTCTGCAATTATTTCAAATGCTGAAAGATTTCGGCACAATTTTGGTAATATTGTGAAATATTTCTGAAATACCCAGGTAGAAATCTGCCTCGATTTGCCGAGATTAAATACAGGGCCTGTGTAGAAAAATCCAGTTTGGAATATCCGTCTAGGTCCAGAATACACTCTAGAAATTTACCTTGACTTTGCCGAGAGAAAAAATAGTCAGGAAAATCTACATGGGTCCTAGATTGCCAGTGACAGATTTTTCTCAAATTAGATATGAAACTATGGGGCCTGGATTGGATAATCTAGCTTTAAATACCCTAATAGGTCCAGTATATAATCCTGAAATTTACCTAGTTTTCCCCAAGATAAAATTTACGTATGTGCCAATAAATCAAATTAAGTGTAAACTTATGCACTTGGTTCTTAACTTTAAACCACACTTACAAAATTGCAGATTTGCGGTAGGATATTTACACCAAATGTAAGCACAATCTCTCAGGAATGTAAATATGTATATTAACATCACCGATGGAGAGACTATTATGGTAGTGTAGTGAACGCAGTCTGCAAGTAAGGGCGCGAGACGGCCCTGTATGGTAGGAAGAGAGGGGAGTCGTGTGGCAGAAAGCATGTACGACGCAGTGAGCTCGGCCGCAGAGAGCCGCAACGGGCACGGACCAGTTCGGACGTGTTTTGTCCGGAAGGAAAATTTTTTTTTAAAGTATTGCGACTGTTACTGTCTGCATTGTATTATCATTATCAGTTTTGTCTGCTGAGCATATATTTCGTCGAATTGAATAATGGCCGATACTATCCGTGAAGGAACTTATGTGCCATAAACTAGAAGAAGAAGAAGAAGCTCGGCCGCAGGGCGGCGCAAGTAATCCGCGCAGTTCCTTGGGCCATCAGTACTAATGAACTAGAGTGGCTACTGACGAACTATTACAATAGTAGGTACATATATTAATTACTTATATTATATATATATATTTTATAATTCTTTAATTACATAATGGCCGCGTACAGCAGACACAACTTATCAACACGCTACGTTGATTTGTTGGGTTTAAAAGTAAGAGCCACGTTCAATTGCTACTGAGCGGTTTGTTCTGCTGAGAGCCGATTTCACAGTCTCCAATTAACTTGATCCTCCGATTAAACTTACTCTTCATCTCTTTCTGTCCCCCTTATTAGAAAGAGCCGAAGAATGAGTTAATCGGAGACGGTAAAATTGGCCCTGAACGCACCCATTACATTTTCTGGTGAAACTCGTTATGTTGCTAATGTCGCGATCGTTTATATTTCTTCGTGAGCGTGCGTGGTCGCGCTATGGTTGTGTCTGCCAAACGCTTTAAAATATACAGCACAAAAACAATGTGCTGATAAATTAGTGCTCAAGGAATTGCCTTTTTGTAAATCGATAATAGGTAAAATATTTCAGTATATCCGTTATTAGCATATATATTAATATTTTTTTAACCTTTTTAGAATTAGCAATGCACAAACTCATCAACGAAAATAATCAGTCACTAACGGAAAAGGAAATTCTGAGTGGTATTGGTTACTGCTTAACAAACGCGAAAGATTGGGACGGACATCGCGCAAAGAGGAACAAAGCACAAAACCTAGAGTAGTAGGCTAAGCTATGTAATAAGTAATATAAAGTGTGTTAATATAAAGTGTTAATTTTAATATGACGTTTTGTTTTGCTGACGAGAAATAAAAGTATTTTCTTTTTTGGGATAAACGATTTGAGTAAAATTATTTATTATTATAAAACATCCTTCGAAAATTCTTTGAATAAAATATTGGCCCAGCCGGGATTCCAGGGAATATTTTAGGGAAAAATTTTAGATTCAAGCCTGGCCCAGCCGGGAATCCAGGGAATATTTAGGGAAAAATTTTAGATTCAAGCCTGGGCCAGACTGGATTATAAAAATAATTATGGTACAAACCAAGCAAGTATCTAAAAAAATTATAGGTCCCAGCTAGATTCCAGATAATTTTTTTGAACAAATTCTGGGCGCAATCTTGAGCCGACCTGGATTCAATAATAGGGCCTATACGATTTAGGCGTCCCAAACTTTCCACAGGCCCTAGCTAGATTGTCCACCTGGGTCCCAGAAATATTTTTCAAAAAATATATGGGGCCCTGATTGTTTCCAGACAAAATTTCTACCTGGGTATATCTACATAATATTGCAGAAACACTTCAGAGATAATTCAAATACATTTTACACTGAGAAAAATGTTTTGTACCAGCAAAAAAATTGTGTTACTTACGCAAAAACTATTTGTTGATATGTGAAAAATGAAATATTTTGTTACCGGAACAAAAAAAATATATTAATCCATGTGCGTATAGCCGCCGCGCGTTTGTGCGAAATCCGCTCTCTCAGCCGGTCACCCATCTAACATAGGGAACATATCGAAGTGTCAAATTCAGATTTTAATGAAACTTGGCATAAATGTAGAGGGGGTAAACACATGAATTTAGCAATTTTTTGTTGGTGCTAAAAAACGGTTTAAAGGGGTGAAACCACCCTTCAAAAGTAGAGACATTTTTGCCTTTCTTCGATATGTCTCGTAAACTGAACGATATATCAAAAAGTGTTTTGTATAAAAGTTTTACAGTATAAATACCTCTATTTAACTACGCTTTATTTTTTGAATAAAAAATTTATTTTTCAAAAATCCACCCTTTATACTCTTTCTATACTGATTATTTATTGTATTAAAATTCCAATTTTAATGAAACTTGACATGAATGTAGAGAGGATAAATACATTAATTTAGAAATTTTCAATTAGTGCCCAAACAAAAATAGAGATGTTTTTGTCTTTTTTCTCGATATAACTCGTAAACTAAACAATATATGATGGTGTTTTATAATACAAAAACCTTTATTTTACGAGGCACACCACAATTTACGCACGGTACATTCATATCGCTACACGACTAATAGCTTGATGCATATCGCAAAATGCTTTCCGTACATTATACATGTATTTCTATCCATATTTTCTTTTGAAATTTAATATCCACGTTATTGTTCCTTTAAGGGGATGCTGGAGTGGCAAGAATTACCGACATTTTTTTCAGGAGGCTAAACTTTGAATTGGCTTTACGGAATTGAAAATTTTTTTTACAGAATTAAAGTACGCATAAAAACGAAGGGTGCTAGCGTTGATTTTACATCAAAAACGAAAAAAATGAAAAAATTATATGTATGACGTGACAACATTTGCTGCACATAAAAATTTAGACTTTGTACGTATAAAATAAGCATACATCACCCTCGGAAATACAATAAAGAAGAATCCTGTGCTTGCAGAAATGAGCTGCGAGCTTTAGTATAAGAGAACAATTGCCTGAAAATCTCATATGTATTTTTGCGTGCGGAGTAGTATTGCGTGTAGTGAGAGATGGCGCAGCAATCGAAACAAGGACAGATGCCTCTCGTTAGACAAGGGCAGATATAGGCCGGTAATATAGAAAATGATAGAAAACGAATTAGAACGGAACTAAAAATGTTCGACATTACCGACATCGAGGAAGTTTGGCTGTCACTCCAGTAACCCCTTAAATGAAGGAAGATCTATTTGTTCTTTGGCTTCTAACGCCCATCGTCGCAGATCCAAATCATGAATAATCCGTTGTTCGTCATTAGCTTCTTTAAAATGTTTCAAAACATATTGGGATATATATAACAGTTTTTCTCTACGAGTACCTCCTTTTTGTAGATAATTTTCCCATCGGTATAATTGTCGCAGGGACTTAACCTTCCTGAAGCGATTTTGCACTGCTGAAAGGGAGTAACGGCCTTTTTTTCCACTTTTCCAGAATTCGATGGCTTTCCTTTTATAGTTATTATTTAAAATTTCATGTTCTGGTTCACAATTATCTTCATTATCAGGTTCATAATCATCATTATTTTCTACGAATTCTTCCTCTTCATCTGTTACAAATTCTATGTCAGGAAAATCTATTTCCCAATAATTTTGAAATTCTAAAGCAGTATCGGCGTGTATATCAAATGATACGTCATCTACTGCATTTGTTATAATATCCTTTATTACATCACGTAATTGTACCTCTCTTTCATTTATAGGCGTTGGTGGAATATGTGTAATTTGGAATAAAAGAATTAACATATTAAGAACATTCGCAACATTTACGTGCAACATTATGCTTTGCTTGATTAAAAATTTCAACACTTTATTAGTCAAGCACACGTGCCACTTTATACTGATGTGAAAATGCCACGTAACATCATTTATATACGTACCAATCATCTACTAATACGTGTTTTCCATGTATCATATGCAACATGTATGATGCATATCGTGATAAATATAAAACATGTGACAGAATGTGTGTAGACAGAACGAACACTGCGTGAAAACAACGCGACTACACTTAAATTAAGCAGCTGTCAAAAAAATAATACATACAGTAATATAGACAATATAAATCGATAATATAATATACACAAAGATAACATAAATAAAATAAATAACACGTAGATATAAGATGTAGAACAAAACATGTTAATTTTATAGGACTATTACTTTGTAAACACTAGATATATAAGAGTTTTATTGAAAAATTTAATTAAAAAATTAAGCGTAGTTAAATAGAGGTATTTATACTGTAAAACTTTTATACAAAACACTTTTTGGATATATCATTCAGTTTACGAGACATATCGAAGAAAGGCAAAAATGTCTCTACTTTTGAAGGGTGGTTTCACCCCTTTAAACCGTTTTTTAGCACCAACGAAAAATTGCTAAATTCATGTGTTTACCCCCTCTACATTTATGCCAAGTTTCATTAAAATCTGAATTTGACACTTCGATATGTTCCCTTGTAAGTATAGTATACCGGCACCTTGTTGCTTGACATCGATAATTGAACAGGATAGTGGTGATTCTCTGACTCTGACGCTTCTTTCTTTCTTATACTTGCTTATTTTGATGAGTATAAAGCTATCGCATAACAATATTAACAATACATATATATGAATAAATTTGTTTTGCCAGTCAACGTCGAATATTATTTTATATTTTATATTTTATAAAAATGCTATATGGCAAAATTAAGAATATCAGAAAATTCTTAATAAAAGAGAAAAAATGCAATAATTTTATAATAATAAATTTAATTTTTTATAAGTTCTAAAGTCTGTCAGCAACTTTTCGGAAATATTACAAATGCAATGTTGTATATGAAACATTCAAAAATGTAACGCGTGCAATGTAAATGTAAATAATAGTTTTATCATGTATCAGAAATGTTTCTAAACCATTACATCTGCAATATTTCTTCTGCAATATTGTAGAAATTCACTGCCTGTAATTCAATTTTTCATTACCTACGCAATCTTTCAGAAATTTTTCACAAATATTTTAAATGCGTTTGATATGTTACAGAAATATTATTCGTGCAAAGTAAACGTAATATTATTTTTATAATGCTTTAGAAATGTTTCTGAAATATTGCATCTGCTACATTTTTTTTTGCAATATTACAGAAAATTACAAATATTGTAAACCACTTTCTGAAAGATTTCAGACATATTGTTAATGCAATATTACAAAAAACATGGTGCAGGTACATTTTTTAAATATTTCAGATGCATAGTTACAAATGAAATGTTAATGAAATATTTCTGCATTATTTCCGAATATTTCAATATTTCAGCAACATAACATGCCGAGTGGGTAACGACAATTAAAGTTATTTTCTTGCGTTGTAGCTGTATGTGTCGGAGAAAATTGTGCATTCAATGTTCCAAAACCCTGGTCGGTCTCAGAAATAATGACTGAACTTGGAACAAAAATTGTATTTTCACATGTAATCACGTTGTCAAACAACAACACTACTCCAGTATTAAAAAAGTCTGTTACCGTCGATCTGTGGAATGACCGTATTCATTATTATGTTCATGGTATAGCATTAAATCTCGATGAAAATACACAGCTACTCCCACGAGTTCTCGAAAATATCGAAGCACTTTCAGCAATTTTGTTAAAATTTGAATGTATGCGGATATGCAAAGGAATGACATCAATCGAAATAAGTGTAATGAAAAAGAATGCAATCAAAGACTCTCTAAATTATTGGCGAGGCATTAATTGTTCATTATTAACCAAATATAAAAAATGCGATGTGTGCAAAAAACTTCAGAAAATTTTGAAACAACGACAAATGCGAAACTCTAAAAATAGAATAATAAATCGCATTCGAAACGCGTCAGATCCACACAATCAGGACAAAATTACTATTTTGAAAAAAAAACTTATCCGAGAAAGGAAGATAAAAAACCGCTTAAAATATAGGTTACAGTTACTGAATGACGCTTTGGAGAAAAGTCAAAAAGACTTCGCAGCGATTCAGAGTTCATCATTACAAGACAAATGTAAAGAACTGAAAATTCATGGAACACAAAAAGTGGTAATAGAAGAGATAATCGCCGCCGCGAAGACGAGTGGAACAGGGCGTCGTTATTCCGAAAACTGGTTGATGCTGTGCATGATAATGAATATCAGATCCCCAAGTTATTACGAATTCCTGCGAAAAAATAACGTCATCTCTTTGCCGAGTACTACAACAATCCGCAAATATTTTTCGCTCATCAAAATGAAATGTGAATTCGACGATAACTTTGCAACATTATTGAAGAAGAATTTCGAAGCAAAGAATGAAATGCAGCGCCACGGACTCTTGGTTCTGGATGAAATTAATCTCCGAAAAGACATTACTGTTCGCGCTAACGATTTATCGTACTCGGGATTGATTGATTTCGGAGAAGATGGTCCAAAAGCACAAGACATACAAGACAAAGCTACGCACGGTCTAGTGTTTATGTTTCAGCCCTTGGCTGATACATATACGCAAACGGTTGCTGTTTTTGCCTCCAAAAACGTTGTGAAAGGCACAGAGCTGGCAAAATTGGTAATTAAAGCTGTCATTTATTTGGAAAAATGTGGAGCTAAAGTTCACGGCGTTATTTGTGATGGCGCGAAAACGAATAAAAAAATGTATTTACTATTGGGCGTGCAAAGTACGATTAACAACACGAAAAATTGGTTCTCGCATCCAGTCGATGGTAACCGACGAGTATTTGTTTTCTCTGACATCCCTCACGTAATAAAAAACGTTCGAAATCGGTTATACAATCAGAAACGGCTAAGGGTAAGTTGTTGCTTTATTGAAAAGTTATCGCTATATTGAAAAAGTTATAATATAAATCTTTAAAAAGTTAAAAAAATAAACTTTGTATTTAATCAGATAAGTGCACAAGAAGGCTATATCGAATGGCGTCACATTAATACACTTTTTGAATTGGATGCGAAACTTGACGGTAATTCTCGAGTCTGTCCCAAGTTGACAAAAAGGCACATTTACCTCGATAGCACTTCAAAAATGCGCGTTCGTCTAGCAACGCAGGTAACAATTGCCGTTTTTCGTTTCATACGAATATAAGGTGTTATATTCGCATGAAGTAAAAAATTAATCAAAAGTACATTATTATTTCGCAAACACATAATAATAAACAATTAAAATTTATTTAATCGATTACATTGGCTAGGTCATGACAATTCGACCATTGGTTTTGGTCAGATATTAATCGTCAAACGATTATGGGTTTTGGTCTTTTCTAAATTGATGTAATCTTTGATACTTATATATATAAGCACTTTTTTTAAATAATTAAATTAAATTATTAAATTTATTGCGAAAAATATTACCTCACCTTGGCTTAGATAATGTTTTTCGCAATAAATTTAATAATTTAATTTAATTATTTAAAAATGAGATACTCTCTTATACATATATATAGGTCCTTAGTAAATCTGTCGCCTGTGGCTTGAGCTTTTACTTGTCCCAAAAATGTTCTAAACTCGACGGGTGCGACCCTACAATCAATTTTTGCCTACGCATTAATGACATATTTGATGCCTTAAATCGAAAAATGCCCAATGAAGGGTTGACCCCAGAATCACATGATTTCAAGGTGCGATAAAAAATGTAAAAAGTTTGTAAAATATATGAAACGTATATCGATAAATATATAAAATTTGTTAATATATGACATCTATAAATATATAAAAACTACAAATATAAGTAAAATTTATCAATAAAAACTATGTATTCAGGGATCCCAAGGAGAACAGAAATGTCAAAATGATGTCAATTTAACGTCATATTGATCAAAAAATGATAAAATTAAAATTTTTAGGTCGTCACATTGATATCATTTTGACATTTCTGTTCTCCTTGAGATGTTCGATTATTTTCAGGTCTTAGAATCCGGTTTGAAATGGCTCAATGATTGGGAAACTGCGATGAACAATGGCGAAATAGATAGTAGTGATTTTTTGACGAAAGATACTGCTGAAGGGTTGCGTCTGTCCTTGTTATCAAGTATGGTTCTTTGCAATTATTTGATCGATCGATACAATTTCAAATATTTATTAACCGGAAAAGTGAATCAGGATAATTTGGAGGTAACCAGTAAAAACTTATTTCGCCATGTACAAATTTTGCCCAAGTTGTAAGTCTTCGGTTTCCTTTAAAAATTTGATAGAAATTTTTCGGCACGATTCGGCAAGCGGCCGGTTGCAACGATCATCCTAGCTGTTCAACATTCCTTCATCTCTACAAGATACTGTCCGTATACAGTGTTGTAAAACCGCCAAAATATGGTAACTGCAGCGTCATAGAAAAGAAACCGCCTCAACCGCTGATCACTATTAGCGACTTAAAACAAATTTACGACTCTAAAAACTCGAAATACATCGAAGCGCGACAACAACTGAAACACAAGCTGGACACAATAATAAAGAATGATGAGTGGGAGGTTGACGATGTACTCGGCGCGGAACATGATCATTCTCTTGCACCCGTCCTCGATTGTGTAATCTATTACGTCACAGGTTTTCACGAAAATTCATTTATTCGTATACAGTGTTTTTTTTAAATAGCGCTCACTGATCATTTAGCGCTATTTCTTGTATAATTAGTAGGTGCTATTTAAAAAATTAGAAACTTGCACATTGCTTCCTCATCATTATAGATCGCTACCATTGCTCCTATTTTTTTTCGCTTACAAAGCTCCTCTTATATGAGGAAGCTTGTATTTTATTTGATGAATAATTATTAGTATTTATCAGTTTGGCTTCCTCATAGTTGGGAAATGTTTTCTCCAACTATTCCAGTTTCTAATAAAATTACTCTGCTCCAATTGCAGGGTATTTGTGTAAACAAATTCTAAGACGTTATAACACTTGTCCTGGATGTCGCACCGCTTTGATTGAAGCTACTCCTGAATCTTCGTCTGTATCGAAATTAATCGATTTGAAGACTCGTGGAGCATTGATTCACGCCAACCTGAATTTTTTTAATTTAATAAAACACGTAGAGTCATGCTTTGTTAAACATGCCACTTCTCCTAATGTATTTGATGAAACTATTGAAGACACTTTATCAACCTACGACTTTTCTTTTCCGTGTAAATCACATGCAGCAGATATTTTGTCATATACGCTTTGTTATTACGTGCGTCTACGTATGAGGCAATTTACTCATAAAGAAAACCAAAAACAGGATAAAAAATTCGTGCCACAAAAAAAGATGTCAAAATTGGCAAATGAGTGATAGTTGTTTTAAATTACATTAATTAATAATAAAAAATTCTCTACTTTTAAATTAATAACTCTCTATGTATTTATTTAATAAAATCAACCTTTCTTTATCCTATATCTGGCCACTAAAAGTAATAATTATTTTCATTTTGTAATAATAATAATAATAATAATAATAATAATAATAATAATAATAATAATAATAATAATAATAATAAAAGAAAAAAGCGGAATCGGAACTCAAAACCTTGCGATTATTGTAACTATTAGTAGGAGACATAAAGGCCTTCGCACAATAAAAAATATAAGGAATAAGGAACAGATATTAGCAATTAGAAATAAAAACAATTAGGAATAAAGCTGGTATAACATTAATACATGGCTTCCAATAGGTGAAAAATTTTTTGTCTGTGTTATTCCCTGTTTCCGTTGCCTATTTTTCATCGTGCATCCAACTTTATTCTTGATTCTTTAGTCCTAATCGCTAATATATGTTCCTTATATTTTTCATTGTGCGGAGGCTTTAAGATCTCTTGTCTCTCTCACACAGCACGCGCCGCCACTACCTCCCCGATAGTAACAACTCTCGCGGTAGCAATCAGAACTAGAAAACAGGACCGCTTAAGGGGATGCTGGAGTCGCAGGCGAACTCGATCAGCGTCGATAAAGAAGTGCTCACCGATTCTTACACATACATACAGAGCGCAGGCAAACTCGATCTGCGTCGATAAAGAAGTGCTCACCGATTCTTACACATACATACAGAGCGCCTCCCAGATAGCAAGGTGACGTCTAATTGACGTCACTCTGCTACTGGGGCTGCTCTAGAGCTACCCGTCATACTGATCCGTATGTTTTTGGCTGAATTCGGGGAGACGCGTAACATGTGCATATGAAATTTTCAGACACACTTTTCTCTTATACTAAAGCTCGTAGCTCATTTCTGCAAGCACAGGATTCTTCTTTATTGTATTTCCGTGACTGCTGTAAGGTTTTTGTATACGTACACAGTCTAAAACTGTTATATGCAGCAAATGTTGTCATGAGTCGACCGCAGAATCGAAAATAAAACTGTAATTTTCTAATGTTTTTTCGTTTTTCATACGCAAATGGTGTCTGCAGTCTTCGTTATCGTCCATACTTTAATTCTGGACAAAAAATTTTTAATTCGGTGAAATCAATCAAAAGATTAGTGTGTCTGAAAATATATCGGTAAAACAGACCTGTCTTCAGCATCCCCTTAACGAACCTTCCTCCACCACTAAAAAAGCGGGGAGTTATCCAACCTGTATATACAACCGTGCTCTTACGAAAAAAGCTCGTACCATAGTCCATCATAATCATAATATATTATAATTTTATTACTTAAATTATTTTTTGCACACAATGTTTATGCACAGGACAAAAGTCAGCAATTAGTATATGTGTGCAAATTTAAATTATAAGTTGGCTAATAAATTTCATTTAATGTAAGTTTGAATAATGGCAGAAATCACCATTAACAAATCTTACAATATTCATTTTGTTTAATTAATTAATAATTTATCATTAAATTGATAATCAATTTAATATATCAATACTAATGAGCATTATATAATTTTTTATATAAATGATGCTGCTGCATCTTAAAAATCTTAATCTTAATCTCATAAACAAGAGGTTTATTAGTATAAAATATACAATTTTATACTAATATGATGCTAATAAATAGTTTATATAAGGCAAATTATCATATTTAATGAATATTTTTCAGTAATAAGTTCCTTGTAGATTTAAATGAGATTCAGTAGCATTATTTACATAAAGATGCTTATTAGTAGTGATTTGGTATGAGAATAAATTGTCGAGCATTTCGTGCAATATTTCTTGCGCATGATTTTGTTTTACAATCTTGTCTCGATTTTTTAATATCAAATTTCATATTTGTCTCGTATTTATCAAGCCGCCGTAATCAATCGAGCAAACAAGCGAGATCAAGCAAAATTCTCGAAAGAACAAGATAAAAACTTCGAGATTCTTTTCATATAACTGAACATTCTATCGAAGTTTGGACATGAATTGTGAATATAGCAAAACTCGCTTTTGTTTTTGTATGTTATTGACGAGCAAATTTAAATCTCGTTTCAATCTCGTTCGATGTCATATAGCCAATATAAAATATTAAAGTTTAATATTATAGTCAAAAAATAAAAAATTAAAAATGAAACGAGTAT
This sequence comes from Temnothorax unifasciatus, assembly GCA_030770225.1. NCBI lineage: Eukaryota > Metazoa > Arthropoda > Insecta > Hymenoptera > Formicidae > Temnothorax > Temnothorax unifasciatus. The sequence goes on along the minus strand of JASTWK010000496.1, from coordinate 19,151 downwards.
TATCTGAAAAGGAAAATCATATTGAGTTAAGACCGAAGACTTCAAAATATCTTCAAACGTTTACAATAAATAATCTTGAAAATAATACAAAATTCGCAACGTGTAATTTGTGCCCTGGAAAAACAATAAAAATGACGAATGGAAATACAACTGGTGTAAAGAGACACTTAGTGCGGGAACATTCCGAATTATACAGCCAAATTTGCGGTACAGATGCAGAAACGTGCAATAAGGTAACACCGATCTCAATATTTTTTATCTCTAATTTTGCGCATTTGAATTGTTCAAAATTATACCGATTGCTTATTTCATTTCGTGTTTGACCGTTAAACTGCATTTTTTCGTTAAAATAGCGTATTTTTCTCAAAAATTTATCTATATACGTAACATACACAATCTGCAGAATTTTCAGATTTGTTCCGATCCTCAAAAGTGGCCATTCCAATAGGGAACGAATAATCAAACATAAAAAATATTATTTTCTCAAAAATAAATGTTTCTAGGGATCTTTTATGTCGCTAATTCAATTTTAATCACAGATTTATTTTAGGTATTGAACCATTAAATTTATTTAAACTTTTTTTACTTTTTTCTACTAGATTTAATCACGCAAAAAACAAATCGTTATCAGTCACAAGAATTAGCTTAGCATTGCATGGATAGCATATACACACATGTATATATTGATATATTTAGTATTAAAAAGATCACATGTATCACCCAAAAAAAGTAATTTACTTATTAAGTGAAATTTCCTGTAATCTCATATTCTAAGCAAAAGCTTTTACAGAAAGAGTATTCCTCTTCCAATAAAGTAGACTAATCATAAAAAATCTATTGGTTATTATTTTAACAGTTTTCCTCTTGTATTAATAGGAATATGTTTTCTTTATGCGGAATGCTTTCTTATATGCGATACGAGAAATACGAAAAACAATGTGTGTCGCTGCGTTCTGCCGTGATTAATCAAACATCATGCTGCGTATGCACAAGATAGACGCAATACTCAGGGATAACTTTCAGTGCTCAGAGATAACTTTCCTGCATATTTGTGTCATGTGTTGATGTGTGTGGTGTTGTGATCATAGAAAAGAATTATTGTTTACTTCTGGTGTTACTTCTCCATTAAGTTATTTCATCATGAGTGAAATTGTTAATTACATCATGAAGGTTAATTATGGCATTTTCCGTGAATCGATGAAACCTTCGTGATGGAACAATCTCACTCATTATGAAACAACTCGAAGGAGAAGTAACACCAGAAGTAAATAGCAATTCTTTTTTTTGATCACAACACACATCAACACACAGCACAAATAAATTTATTTAGGAACAGCCAGACTTATATTGCACAAATACACACAAGACAAACTTCCTTTAACTGCAAGAATATTATGCTAATATTGTAGAACATTTTGCTTAGAACATTTTTCTCTTAACCTTATAGGATTCCTCTTGAGTATATAAGAATAAAATCCTCTAAGATTTCCGCCAATACGAAAATTATTTTTTCTTAGGTGATATACATATATTATATAACATAAATATATTAATAATACATTTAATATTAAAAATATCATAAACTTATTAGCACACTCAAAAGTGGCTATCCCGGCAGTCTAAAACTCTAAAGATTGAATAAGACAATAATAATACTGATATATTTTCAGAGTGGAAATAAAAGTCGTTTCTCACAAGAACAATTTGAAACTATGCTGGTTGATTGGGCTGCGAAAAAGTATCTCCCTTTTAACTTTTTTGATGATCAATCGACTCAAGATTTGTTTCACTACCTTCATCGCGGTGTAAATATTCCAAAGCATGATAGAATGCGATCCAACTCTAGAACGATTCTCTAAAATGCAGGCAATAGTGTTCAAGATACTTCACGACAATGTTTTGAATATTTCTTTTACTATTGACGCTTGGACGTCAATAGCTCTTAAATCTTATTATGGGATAACGGCTCACTTTATTGATGATCAATGGAACATTCAATCTCTAGTTGTAGATTTTGCACCTTCTAATGGTCGTCATTCTGGTAAAGATATTGCCGAAATCTTTTACAAGAGCTTAAAACCATGGAATCTCCTTTATAAAATACAAGGCATAACTCTCGACAATGCATCGGCAAATACAAAATTTATGAAAGAGCTAGAACCACTCATGGATGCTGAAAATATTAGTTTTGACCCAAATAATCAACATTTTCATTGTTTTGCACATGTAATAAATTTAGCCGTGAATGATATGCTCAGACTAATACAGTCTAATATCGATGAGATAGACGACGAACCGAGCAAATCCGATGAAGATGAAGAGATTTATCCCGATAATTGTACGAGAGTACTTACAAAACTTCAACATCTTTTTCGCAAAATTAAATATTCAGAACAGTGGACAAATAAATTGAAATTATGTTGTGAAACAACAAATTCTTGGATGATTTCACCAAATCTAGGTGTAGCTACACGGTGGAATTCGGTTTGTGACATGATAGACTCTGCGCTGCAGATGAAGCAAGCTCTAAATTTATTGTGCGAAAATAATGATATTATGAAGAAATACCTTTTATCGGAAATGGAGTGGTCTCTTTTGAATATTCTAATTAAATTCCTACGGCAGTTTAAAGTTTTGTCAACTACTCTAAGTGGCGAAAAATATATAACTTTACCGCTTGTTGTAATTGGTATTAATATGATGCTTGATAAACTTGAAACGTTCATTTTATCATATCAAAATTTGCCTGACAATTTTGTCACAAAGAATGTTGTCCATCAAGCCGCTACAGCCGCTACTGCAGCCCGAGACAAATTAATCAAATACTACAGAAAGTCTAATTGGATTTATTGTATAATACTTATTCTCGATCCACGACACAAAGTAGAGACTTTCCAACTAACAACATGGGGTAGAGAAATGATAGAAGAATCAATAAAGCAATTTCAGCAATTTCACAGTCACAGTCAGTCAGTCGGAGAGCACAGACGTGTTTATTATTAAGTCTAACATATACAAGTTTCGATTGAAGGTTGTACTGGTCTTGCATTTTCGATTTCTCCTGCTTTCTGTTCCTCGCATTTTGGATAATATGTCGTTTTGCGATAAAGCGGCCATCGATAAAAAGACGTGCAAGGGCTGTGGGGCGACAGTGGCTAGGCCGATTGTTTGTGATGAGTGTTGCATCGCCTCTCACCCTGGCTGTTTAGCCCGAACGGGGATCCTCACTCAGACGGCAGATTTATCTGCTGCCCCTTTGACCCGACTGATCCTTTGGTCGAAAAAATAAGAACTATAATCCGTGAAGAGTTCGCTAACTTTCGCGATGAAATTGTGAGTACGTATCGTGCTGAGATGGAGCGGATGTCAGTCGAGATGCAAGGGCTAGCGGAAAGAGTCGCGGAGACTGAGAACATGTTATCATCCGCCTCCCCTTCCATCAATCAGGAGGAATTAATGGAGGAGATTTCTGAAAGAGAGAGAAGATCTTCGAACCTAATTTTTTATAACCTTGATGAGTTAAATTCTCCATCTCCTGGGACCGACGGCGTTTCGAAGGATTTGTCCATGGCTGAGGAAATAATTCGTACGATACGGCCCCAAAACCCTCCCCATATCAAGATTCGGAGACTCGGCGCTTTTAAGCAAAGTCACGCAAGACCTTTGCGAGTCTCACTGCCATCCAAATCTGACGCCATTAACATTCTGAAGAGGAAGAAGAGTTACTCCGGGCCAGTTGCTATCAAATAGGATTTAACTAAGAAGCAGCGTGATTATTTCGTTTGTGTTAAGAAGCGGTTTGAATCGCTTAAAGACACTGGTGTTACCGATATGACTTTAAGATTTATTAACGGTGTGCCGAAAATTATAAAAGCTCCTACTAATATGCGCCAAAAAAACGCGACTATCATCCTTTAGCGTATTATCAGAATGTGAGGGGTTTAAGGACGAAATTGGCTGATCTGCAGTGTTCGATCAATTCTTCCGTGCTAAAATTTGACTTTATTATTTTTACAGAAACGTGGCTTAATTCTGGTATATCTGATGCTGAGCTGGGCCTAAGTAATTTTAAAATTTTCCGTTGTGACAGAGATGAACATACTAGCATCTACTCGAGGGACGGCGGTGTTTTAATTGCTGTCCGTAATTGCTTTTCCAGCCGTTGTATTAAAATATCTCCTTCTAACATTGAACATCTCTTTGTTGAAGTAAGGATCGGTTGTCGCGTATTTATTATTGTCGCTGTATGTATTCCGCCTAATTCTTCGCCCGATGTTTATGAATCTCACTGTCGTTCCGTGCTGGATGTTTGTTTTTCTTGTCCTAATGCTAAATTTATTATTTTTGGTGACTTCAACCTGCCAAATATTATCTGGCATCAAAAAAATTCATCTCTGAATTATATTGTCAGGGGCGGCTCACAATTAAGACAAGCTGATATCGTCAATAAATATTTTAGTCTTTGCAATTTTCGACAATTCAATTCTATAAGTAATGCGCTGGGGAACGAGCTTGATCTTATTTTTTCCTCTCTAGATAGTATTCACGTATGCTTCCCTTGAGCCTCTCCTTCCTTGCGATGCACATCATCCTGCTCTCGAATTTGCCCTGCCACTTCCCACTGCTGCTCGACCTTCAAGGAATTCATTCTGCAGACCGTGTTTTAAACGCGCAGATTTTTCAGCAATTGATGACTATTTAGGTCAGATTGACTGGGACTCTGCCTTTGCTAATATTCCGGTGAATGAGGCCACTGAGCTTCTTTACTTTCACTTGAATTTTGCGATCAATGCTTATGTTCCCTCTTATGTGATTTTCGAATTTACTTATCCAGCATGGTTCACTAAAGAATTAATTTCCTTAACCAGGGCCAAGAGGGCACATTTAAGATATAAATGCACTCACTTATTCTCTGATTATTTACCTTTCTCACACCTTAAAGCTAGATGTAAATCTCTGTCGGCCGTTTGCTGGTCTAATTTTATTGACAGATCTGAACATGCGCTATTGAATAATACGAATCTTTTCTGGGGCTTTATCAGAAACATCAGATCTTCCGAACCTTGCGCCTCTCAGATTTTACATAATGACCATTTACTGGAGGATGATGAATCTATTGCGAACTGCTTTGCTGATTATTTTGAATCTGTTTATACTGACAGCGATGTAATCGACGAATTCCCTGACTACAATTTTAACTCAAATCACCCCTTAGATCTTTTATCCCTGGACATATCAATCTCGGATGTGTATAATGAAATTTGTGAGCTTCCATTGAGCTGTTCCGCGGGGATGGATGGTATTCCACCAGTATTACTAAAATCATGTATCTTTATCGCATCAAGATTTCTGTGGATAATCTTTAATAAATCATTGAAGGATGATACCTTTCCGTCTCTTTGGAAGCAAAAAATCTCGTCTCTCCGATTTCTAAAGGTGGTGACCGTCAATCAGTTACTAACTATCGTCCCATTTGTAAACAAAGTATTATGCCGAAAATTTTTGAAGGCATCGTTGCTCGAAAACTTGGTTCCCTATGTAAAAATATTATTATAAAAGAACAGCATGGATTTGTACAGGGACGCTCGACGACGACAAATCTTGTTAACTATTATGATTTTTTAACTTCTGCTGTTGAGAGTGGATCTCAGGTTGACTCAGTTTATACCGATTTTAGAAAAGCCTTTGACTCAGTTAATCATACAATTTTAATATGTAAACTTCGATCTCTAGGGTTCGGAGGTTCTCTTTTCCGTTGGATTTCCTGCTTCCTGTCAAACAGGTTTCAAGTCATAAAATTTAATAATAGTTTCTCTAGAAGTATAAATGTTTTGTCTGGAGTGTCGCAGGGCTCACATCTTGGACCTCTTTTATTTGTTTTATTTATTAATGACATAGCTGCTTTTATTAAATACTGCTTCTTCTTATTGTATGCTGATGACCTTAAATTATACCGTCGGATTAATGGACCCGCTGATGCACTTTTATTACAACATGACTTATTTGAACTTGAGGCCTGGTGTAGGAGGAACTGTCTTCGGCTTAATGTCTCTAAATGTTTTGTCATTCATTTTACTCATAGACGTAACTCATATTTATATAATTATACTCTTGATGGTTTACCTCTCTCAGCAGTGCGTGAAGCTCGAGATCTCGGGGTCTTATTCAGTGCAGACTTATCATTTAATACACATATTCACTGAGAAAAAAGATTTGCTGTATTAGCAAATATTTGTCATTATAGTGACAACAAACATTTTGATTTGCTGCGGGTAGCAAACTTTTTGCTATTGCAACAAAAGGTTTGCTACCCGCAGCAAATCAAAATGTTTGTTGTCACTAATTTCTCTCAGTGTTCAATCAATGGTTTCATTTGCTTATAGAATGCTTGGATTCATCCTCCGATGGGGTAGATTTTTTAAGAATATATCCACGTTAAAATTATTATACTGTACGTTAGTTCGCCCCAAGTTGGAGTACTGTTCCATAGTCTGGTCTCCGTATTTTAAATGCCATCAGTTACTGATTGAACGTGTGCAGCACAAATTTCTGCGTATGGCTGCTTATTGGCTAGGTAATTCCATGTCAATTACTTGCCATGACTATCGCACTATACTTGGTAGATTAAATCTGCTACCGTTAGAAAGTAGGAGACTAACCTGTGACCTTACATTTATTTTTAAACTTCTCAATCACTCTACAGATTGTCCGGATTTGTTGGAACGTATCTATTTTAACATCCCGACTAGAGAATTAAAACAGTACTCCATCTTCCACATCGGATATCACCGTACTTTGAATAGCGCTAACTCTTGTGTAAATAGGCTAATAATATCTGCAAATAATTTCTCCAATAGGGTTGACTTTTTTGGTGGCTCTGTATCTACTTTTAAGCATAAACTTTCTCGTCTACTCTTGTAATCTAATGTTCTCCATCTTATGTTGTAAAATTCTAATTTTATTTTATTGTTCTTGTTTTTCTTTTCGCTTTGTAAGCTAAAGGGTTTACTACTCGTTAATAAAGTTTATTATTATTATTATAACAATAATAATGCGGGTGAAAGTTCTTCAACGAATAATGAAGTTAGTATATTAAGCTTTACATTACTTAAGACTTATGTTAGTATATATATATATATATATATATATATATATATATATATATATATATTTTTTTTTTTTTTCAAGTCATGATATTATGCCTGAGACAAAAGTTAAAGCATTGTATTTCTTACTGTCACAGGAAAAAACTGATGTAATTTTCATCGAGTTACCATCAAATTTGAATTTTCCAAGTGACTCTGATGTGGAAGTACGAGAAAGGAATACATCTAAGAGATCACACCAGGATATAGAAAAAAAGAATCGCACGCCTAAAAGACTTTATCAATGGTTCGTAAAAACACAATATCAGAATCTGGTAATATAAGTGCATTTACCACAACTTTTCTAATTAATTGTCAGGGTAACTTCTGTCATTAATTTTGTAAATTCTAATACTTATTTTATGTTACTTAAACGGAAATAGAATTCAAACATTATTTATGTCTAAAAGATATATGTATCTAAAGATATATATCTTTTAGCACACTGGAATTTCATGTTTCATTACGCTGTATGTTAATAAATTCTTATCTCATATAGAATTTGGAACAGATTTTGCAAAAACATATAAAGGGTGACGCAATATTATTTTATTATAAACAACATGGCTTTCTAAATGCAGAGGCAAGAGGAATTCTCTTAGATATTGTAGCAAATTATATGCTTAAAATAAACAAAAAGTATGTTTTGTAAATTTTTAAAACGTTTTTAATATCATATTTGTATTGTAGCATAAAACTCTATGTATAATTAACATAATTATCTTATCCAGGCCCTCATCTTACGAATTTGGATTTGTTAGCAAAAAAATCTGTGAAGTGTTTCCTACTGAAGCTGAAATAAGACAGTTTCTTATTAAGTTCCTTTAGAATAAACCAAATTCCTGTTTTGTCAAAATTATTGCTTATAAAATTGTCCTTAAATTGTTATTGTTTTCTATATATAAGATAAGAGATACAGTAATTGGCAGGAATACAGTTATTGGCACATTAATTTTTTTAATTCAAATTTCTCGTTATTTATTTATTTTTCTGTAGAATACCTATTACTATCTGCCATACACAAATGGCCCATCTCAAAAAAATGCCGCTGGAAAACTCGTGGATAAGGTACCAAATACCAAATACCAAATCGTTACTGAAAAAGTTAGGTGTTGCATATCCCTTGAGACAAGATGATGAAAACGAGTCTGAAAAACCTGAAGGTCGATCTTCCATCGAAGGTAATGGGAAAAAGGTTTTAGTTTATTTATTTGGTTGTATAGTAAAACTCTCTCTCTCCCCCTCACCCCTCCCCTCCCTCCCCTCTCTCTTCTCTCATGTGTGTGTGTGCGCGCGCGCGCGTGTGTGTGTGTGTAAAGAAATGTGTCGAGTGTTTTATTTTTTTTGTGTAGAAAATGATGAAACTGTTGAAATAGCAGTCCGATGGTTAAAGATCAGCCGTGAACCTTGGCCAGATATTTTGAGAAATTGGGAGATTACATATGACTTCAGGCAAAGAATACTTGTGGATAATAAAACTGACACAGGTGCTCCTTTACCAATAAGTGATTATTATGAGGAATGGGAAGTTTTATCACTTTCTCAGGGCTATACTTTAGTATGTACATTTTTTATTTTTACATTTCATTTTTTATTTCTTTCGTATTGCTTTAGGTACCCGTTTTTTTATATTTTTTTATACTTGATATATGTTCACTTTTATCTAAGCTCGCCATACTTTCTTGCCCTTAGTTTGCTACACTCCATTCTGTGAGACTGCTCGACTCGTTATTTTCATTTTAATTAATATTTTTAAGTTTGTAATGTAATAAAAAATATCGAATAAAAATAAGTTGTTAATAATAAGAGCAGGTTGACAAAATTGATTTAAATAGAAATTATTACAAAATATGCAGGAAATATGAAAAGTGAAACACTTCAGGCGTTCACTGGACCGGAGTGTGGGTAAGCTAAGGTTAAAAGTTGTTTCTCTCATTTTAGTGCTAAAAAAGTGATTTTGCTAAAAATATTCTAGTAAAATAGTTTATCATAACCAGTTTATATTATAATAATTTTATTTTCAAGTATTCTTGAGATATATTTTTTGAATGTTGCTCACTGGAAAATTATCTGTTTTTTTGTCAGCTTGAACTCGACTTTCGCAAAAAGTATCCAGAAAAAGATTCTGTGTTAGTATTTGCTTGGGAACGATATATGCCTGTTCTTAAGCAGTTGATGAAAGCAGAAATTAAAGATATATATGGAAAAAAATTATTTAAAAAATTAAATGATGAAAAGTTATCTTTAGGTTTGTAAGAGAACATTTAAAAATATTTTTTTGTATGCTTCCTTTTATCTTAATATATCATGATTTTACTATTTTATTTTATTAGAATCAGCATCTGCTTTGACATTATTTTTATTGCCTCATATAATTCCACCTAGAGATAAAATTAAATGTCACTCAGGGGAAAAATTGAAAGCCAATGTTACGGAAGCTAGGAATGCTTTTATCCTCCAAGCAAGTGTAAGATCATTTATCTATATTAACATACTATTTGTAAATTTTTCATTATGTATTCTGATAAATAATATATGCATTTTGTATCTTCTACAAATCTTTCTTACAATTATTGAGTGTTACGAAGTAGCGCTGGGAGTTAGTTTTTGGCCAGAGGTATGTTGCCTCTCTATAATCAAAGTTTAATTTCATGTTCTGCTCTAATTGTCCCAGAACCAGAGTTTGTTAAAAGTTGTCCTTAAGTAGTGACAGGATTATCAAGATAGTCAATTTGGTCAAGAACCTACAAATATACTATTACATTTATTGAATAATATATTTTCTCAAAGACAATAAAATTATCGATTCTTGACAAAATTCATCACCTTCATAACCCGATCACCATTTGAGATAATTGGAGCAGAACATAAAATACTTTGATTATAGAGAGACTACGTATCTGTGGCCAAAAATTAACTCTCAGCACTTTTTTGTAAACACCCATTATCATTACCATGTTTTATATTTGTAGTAGGTTTTTTAATTATTTATGTTTTAACATGCAGGTACCTGGAGATCTAATACCTGCTATAAAGAGGAGACAGGAAGTGGCCTTAAAACTTAAGAAAAGAGTACAACCCTTTATTGCTGTTTTTGGAGCCTCTATAGAAAAATTTGATACGTGTTATGTTGTCATAGACAACATTAAATACAAATTCAACAGCATAGTGAAAGCATTTGACGTATGTTTCAAAGCTATACACTCCCTTAATACCGAATATTCATATGAAGCTAAAGGAGCTTGGCTTTTTGTTCAGCAAGCGTTGTATAAAATATCCATTCCTTATGATAAAAAAAATTCTACAGTAGCTGCACTGATTAAGTCATTTCAAGCTGTATGTAATACTTCTACTTTTTAAGTTATTTGAAGTTCAGTGATCTCCATTGTTGAAAAGACAGTATATATTAAATAGTATAGATTAAATAGTATAGATTAAATAGTATAGATTAAATAGTATAGATAGTATAGATTAAACTAAACTACTTATATGACTGTTATGATGTATATTGTGTTGTGTAACAGCTGAAGAACTTAGTCAATGATCAATAGTTTCAATTCGACGGTTTTAATAGTATTTACATTAAAGTTCACATTAAGTGATCTGTTAATGATTTGTTAATTATTCTGACTTCCATTATGGGACTAACTTGCTATATATGTCAAAGTGTTTCAAAGACCCCTTTGTCTCTAATTACACACATCAAAGTATTTCATCCTCTTCAAGCGCATAGTGCTGTGACACAGTATATACAGTAGCGCAACTCTCCCGATTTCAGCGTGGATGAAAATGAACTGCACATGCGCGTGCGAGGTATGTAACCAATCAGAGCACTGATATTCTGTCTCACTTCTGCTCACTTCCTCTCTGTATTTTCGCTCTCTGTCAGCACCGTTGAGATGCTCGAAGGACATTTAAATGGCCGTTTAGTAGAAAGTGGCGGCAACGGACATCTGATGTGATCTGATGCGAGAAATAATACGGTGATAAAGTGGTGAAGTGATAAGTCCTTAGTGAATAGTGTACAGGTGTTTAGTAAACGGTGCAAGAAAACCGAGAACAAATTATTTTCCTTACGGAGAATAGTTAATCTGTACAAAAATTGTACAGATTCTCGATTCTCTTAAAGGAAAAGCACTTTGGTCTTAGCTTTGTTGCAGGTATTTGTGAAGAAATCTTGAGAGAAATTCTGGGAGAAAAAGATGGCCCATCAATCAAGCACGTGGTGTGTTGTTAGGGAATGCAATAAAAATATTGTGGAAAAACGACATTTTTTCGGTTTCTAAAGGAACATGAAAGGTATAATAATTTTATTTCATTGATTAATTATTGTTTTTTAAAACAAGTATAAATTGACATATTATAAAATACTATTTTAATATTTCTAAATGTATGTATATTATTATGTGCATGCATATGTACATACATATTATTACAATATTTCTTTACATTTACAAATTGGAATAATATTTACAGATGGTTGCAATGGATACGTGCGTGTGACAGATTAGATTTGGAAGCAATGGGTGCAGAATATGGCCATCGCAATTACCGATTGTGCCACTTACATTTTGAAGAAAAGTGGTACAAGATAAGTAAGAGTAGAGCTCATCTTCATCCAGATGCTGTACCAACAATATTTTTTGGAAGAAAGTAAGCTCATACACATCTTATAATGTACATTGTTTTCTATTATAAATAATGTAGTTTTTTATATTCAATATTATATTACGTATTAAACAATATTAAACAATATTTTTGATAATATACACATTAATTAATGATATTGCATATAATTTATAGCAATGCATTTATTACAACATCAGAAAATGAGAAGATGGATGAAGAGCTACCTGAAGAAGAAAATATTGATATTTTACAACAAGAGGAAACAAATAGGTACTTAAATATCTGAAAATGTATTTATCTTAATTTCTGTTACAGACAGTATAATTAACTTTTTTTACACATTTTTTATTTAGCAATGAAAAGTAATATTACACTAAAATGGTATGTTTCAGTGACTTGCAGTTGAAATCATTCCTGCCTACGGAGCAGATGCCAAAATGTGATAAAGATGTCCACAATCCTAAGCCGTACGTTTTTTTATATTATATACATACATATATATTTTTGTAATATTATTTCTTTTATACAGTTTTTTTATAATCAGTCTGTAGATTTTGATTTAAACGTACAATTATTAAATTCCATTTTTCCATTTTATTTTGTTCCTTTTTTTTAAATTGCATTCTGCATTTAATAACAAAATATAAATAATATTACGTGAGAGTAATTATATTTATAAACATTTGTCTTAGTTTAACATGTCTGCATATAAATATAAGGGATACATGCAATAAGATAATTTTAAATAAATAAGGTTATCAATACTATCTCTATTTAATTACAATATAATATTCAAATATAAGTTTTTCAAGATTTTATAATAAATATTTGGTTAATTTTATTTTTATATATTTTGGTTATTGACATTTCTGAAGTTGTAATTAATACTTCAGCTTTACTATCTGTTTTTTTGCTATAATATATGTATATGTTATGCATAGGAGCACGTCCAGCAGCACACGCATAAGAAGAGAAGAAAGTCCGCGGAAGAAAAAATTGCAACAACGCATTGCACGATTACAAGGGAGGGTAAAAACGCTGGACGAAAGAAACAGACGGCTTCAGAAGAAAGTGAAGATTTTAACTATAAGGAAGAAGAAATCAGAAAAAGAGAAGCTTAAGGACCATGAGATTTTACGTCAATTAGGCTGTAAGTTTTTTTCTCCAACTTTCGCACGATTGTTATCTGCCCAAATTGATGCGCAAATTAAAAGCAAACGTGGAAGACGGTATACTTCTGAATTTAAACAATTTGCTTTAGGGATATACTTTCTAAATCCGCGATGTTATAAAGAACTTCAAAAAGAATTAGCATTACCCGCCATACGCAGTCTACACAAGTTTACACAAACGTGGCAAATCAAACCCGGTATAAATGATAAAATTTTTGATGTATTAGCTGTAAAGTTAAATTCATTGCCACTATTAGAACGTCATTTCATTTTGTGCATAGATGAACTGAGTCTACAAGCTCATTTATTTTACAATGTTTCGCTAGATGAAATAATTGGTTTTCAAGATACCGGTAATGATCAGAAAGAACCGTTACCTGCAAAAAGTGTTTTAGTTATTATGGCACGTAGCATTGCAGGTGATTGGAAACTTCCCCTTTGCTTTTGTTTTGTCGAGAATGCATGTAAATCTAATATATTGAAACCTATTCTATTTGATGTTATACGTAAATTACAACATTGCGGTGCTACTGTGCATGCTTTAATTTCGGACATGGGATCTAACTTTACACAACTATCCCGAGAATTAGGTATTTCTGTACAAAATTCAATCTTTTTAGTCGACGGACATGAGGTACTATATATATTCAATACTCCGCATTTAATGAAAAGAACTCGTGATAATTTGTTGAAACACAATATACAATTTGGAAATAACAAAGTTGCTTCATGGGATCATATTATTGAATTTTATAACAGAGACAGTAAACAGTGGATAAAATTGGCCCCAAAGTTAACTAAAAAGCATATCGAGCCAAATAATTTAGATAAAATGAGAGTATCATACGCTGTTCAAGTTCTCAGTAATCGTATGTGTGCAGGCATGTGCACTTACTTGTCCTTGGGCCTTCTTCCAAGCGCAGCAGTTGGAACAATAGATTATATCGACCATTTTGATAAATTATTCGATATTTTAAATTCTTCTAGTTTAAATAGTCCAAAGGAATATGCGCAAGTATTTACAGGAAGCGAAAAACAAATTAAATTTCTAGAAGAAATGTTATGTTTGTTAAAAACTATTAATGTAATTAATGAGAATGGATCTCGTGTAAAAGTTAATTGCTTCGAATGTTGGCAAATAACTATCAATAGCATGATGCAACTTTGGGAAAAATTAAAATGTCATAATTTTCCACATATTCGGACACGAAGAATCAATCAAGATTGTTTAGAAAATTTCTTTGGCTGTGTTAGACAACAAGGCGGTAATTCTGTAAATCCGACACCGATACAATTTAGTCGTGCCTTTAAAAAATTATTTAGTATGAAGATGTTACAACATTCAGATACGCAAAATTGTGCTGCAGATACTGATCGCATGTTAAGTTTAGTTGGTGTGTCATGTTCGAATCCGTCTACTTCCTCAGAATTTATTCCATCTACGCCACGTGTAATTTTAGATATTCCTAATCACGATTATCATAACATGGAACTACCAGAAGAAAATGCCTTTAAATATGTTTGCGGATATTTAATTAAAAAATGTACAGAATTGCATACATGTGAAGCGTGTACAGATTATGTAAATGAAAATATGACTGTCTTAGATGATACTACTTTGTATTGTTCCTTCCGAGCTTACAATACAGAGGAAAATCCTTTTGGAAAATTAAATTTACCAAGTAATAATTTTTGTGCTTACATACATCAATTAGAAGAAATATTTGTGAAAACGTTTGAAAGTAATTGCTTTAAAAAAAACATTGGTATCTATTTATTTCAACTTGCACAGAATGTAACTTTCGAAGCGCCGTGTCCACATTTCCCAACAATTTATTTAATAAAATTATTTTTTCGTATGCGCATTTATTATACTTTAAAACAACATAATAAGGCATGTAAACGTATTGGTAAAAGAAACAGAAAACTTTTGAATATTTTACATTTATAAGTCTTTGCTTTCATATATAACATATATTGCTTTCTTTATATCACACACACATATATCCCACACAGCACAAAGCTCCGATTAAGCTCCCAGAGAGTTCATTTTGCTGAGCTCCCGGGGAACTTACCAAATTCGACAAAACAAGCTCCCAGAGAGTTTATTTTGCTTAGTTTTCGGTGGAGCTTACCAAATTCGACAAAACAAGCTCCCAGAGAGTTCATTTTGCTGAGCTTTCGGTGGAGCTTACCAAATTCGACAAAACAAGCTCCCAGGGAGTTCATTTTGCTGAGCTTTCGGTGGAGCTTACCGAATTCGATAAAACAAGCTCCCAGGGAGTTCATTTTACTGAGCTCCTGAGGAATTTACCAAATTCGACAAAATAAGCTCCCAAGGAGTTCATTTTGCTGAGCTTTCGGTGGAGTTTACCGAATTCGATAAAACATGCTCCCAGGAAGTTTATTTTGCTGAGCTTCTGGGGAATTTACCAAATTCGACAAAATAAGCTCCCAAGGAGTTCATTTTGCTGAGCTTTCGGTGGAGCTTACCAAATTCGACAAAACAAACTCACTCATTTTGCTGAGCTCCCGGGGAATTTACCAAATTCGACAAAATAAGCTCCCAAGGAGTTCATTTTGCTGAGCTTTCGGTGGAGTTTACCGAATTCGATAAAACATGCTCCCAGGAAGTTTATTTTGCTGAGCTTCTGGGGAATTTACCAAATTCGACAAAATAAGCTCCCAAGGAGTTCATTTTGCTGAGCTTTCGGTGGAGCTTACCAAATTCGACAAAACAAACTCACTCATTTTGCTGAGCTCCCGGGGAATTTACCAAATTCGACAAAATAAGCTCCCAAGAAGTTCATTTTGCTGAGCTTTCGGTGGAGCTTACCGAATTCGACAAAATACCGAATTCTGCCTCTGCGATTGACCGCCCTGCGTGAGGATCTGTCGCGAACACGCGAGCCCGCCCCTGATTGGCCCGCGCTGTCACGTCGAAGGGCCGCGCGCGCCTCGAGTGGGGCGCGTCATCGATTCCGCGATCGAGCAAAATCTCGCGAGCACTTCCTGTTCCTGGTCGTCCTCCGGCGTGACACGTCAACGTTTGATTACACGCTTTCGATCGTGCCCGGCTATCGAGCCGCATTGTGGTGACGAAGTCGAGGCCTGTGACGACGGCATCCCGCAACGCTCGAGGGAGCAGACTTTTCGGTGAGGTTTGCCGTATACCCTTCGCGTGTGTAAAGCCATGACACTGCCCTCCGGGTTGCGTCCTCGCTCGACTGCCGAAACCATAGTGTTACTCGCCGACAAGGCGTATATTTCGCGTTAGTGATCGGCATCGAGAGCGAGAGTCCCGAGGATAGTCTCAATGGCTACGGGGATCGCGGATTAAAGTCGTAGGCTCCTGGAGATCACGGGAGGAACGCCGGTAACTAATGTCGAGATCGCGAATCCGTCGTTTCTCACGTCCTTTGTTCTCGCGACCACGTGTGCCATTGCGCGCATTCTTGTACGTCGTACATTATGTTGACGCGTGATGGATTTCGTGCGTGTTGATTCCGGCTTCTTCTCGCGCGTTATTCACTGTTCCACGTTACGTCGTAATGAGAGTATTAAGCTCCTTCCACAATGCCAGGCAACAGGCAATAGGAACAGGGAATAGAAATAAGAAATCATGTATAAATGCAGAATAAACAGTGACACAGGCAATAGACACAGAGTTTCCGTCACGTTGGAAATGCCTGGCGCCTGGCCGGCATTTCCTGGCCTGGAAATAGGCACATGGAAGTGCCTATACGCATATAATTATACACGCTATTTTGATGTTACGCAGCACATTGTCGACAGAAGCATCAGGAAGCTTCTTAAAGCTAGAAAAGAAAATTAACTACCTTATTCAAGTGGCTCGGTCGGGAGATGAGAATCGCAACCTGTCACAAAATAGGCAGACTGAAATAGATGCACTTCCATCTTCAATCGAAAAACGCAGTAGATGCATTCGAAAGTCAATTATCATCTAATGCTGTTTGCACACAATTTGTGAGTATACTCGTATCTTAAGTATTTTAGTCAGCTAAATATGCCATTAGTCAGCTAAAAACCGAAGCACAAACGCACGCGGGCGCGCGCACACACACACACACACACACACACACACACACAATATAGGATTCCGACAAGAAGCCAAGAAGAAGAAGAGAAGGAATTTTACGCGCACATACTGCTATTAAAAAAGTAAAGTTCTATTAATAAGACGTAAATTTTGCTTATGTAAATGGAAATTAATACTTTTTCCGACCCTTACATTTGTACATATGTTTGTGTAAACTGCAACTCTTCCGTTTAATCGAGTCATCCTACAAAATAAATGCTTCACAAATTATATTAACGATCTTATTAATATATATTTATCTTATTATGTGATAGAAACACTTTATGGTTCGAATTCCATTGGTGGCAAAACTGCAACCAAACACGTGAGCAACATTTTGAGTACTATATTTTCGGATGCATTGGCGCGTGATTATTCATGGACAGGGCGGAAAAAAACATTTGCATTTCAAGGGATGAAAATGGCAAAAACTCTCATTGGTATATAATTTATCCGTACTTATATGTTATGTATATATATTCTCTGTGTATATATATAATTCATTCATGATATATATTATAATTTTACAGAGACGATTTTAAAAGAACATCCCAACACAAACCAAAGTGAGATAGAAAAAAAACTTATGGTATGGTTTCACCATGCCGGTGATAGATGGAAAAGAAAGAATGCCATCCGTGTGGGATCCACGGCTTTAACATCTCAAGAGAAAGACGATGAATCCACATAATGTGCTCAATTAATTTTTTCATGTCTGTTAATCAAGACAACGTCAACACGACCGATTAGCGAGATTATAACATGAGATAGATTTAAAAAGTTCTTAATTAAACAACAAATTATTCATGTTTTTTAATCTAATTATTATTGCAAATTATTATTATTAATGTATTTTTGTATGCATAAAATAAATATATACTTTTTATTTCAAAATATAAAATAATAATTAAATTGTTTCTAATAATTATTATATAAAATACATATATGAGTGATTAGTACAAATAAGAATCCCGCGAAAACGGATTGAGAAGCTCTCGGCGAGCTTTGCATGCAAACTATTTTTGCAAGAAGCTCTCAAAAAACGATTTCTGAGCTCTTACGAGCGCAGATAAAACTTTATGCGAACTATAGATGCTTTCCATTTACATCAAAACTCAGATAAATTTCACTTTTGTCTTTCTTCAACATTCTTGTTAAAGAAAGACAGAAGTAAGATTTATCTGAGCTTTGATGTAAATGGAAATCATCTAGTGTCGCTGCTTTTAAACAGCTCGTAATAGTGGACGTACGAGCTCCCAGGGAGCTTGTATGGAAGCTTCCCGGGAACTACTTTGAAGTTTGCAGGGAGCTATTAAAACATGATTTCAGAACTTCCCACGAGCTTTAATGAAGTTCCCAGGGAGCTCTCAAAAGCGGACATAGGAGCTGCCGGGAAGCTCCGTGCGAGTTCTTTTGAAGTTTAAATGAAGCTTGTGAAAAATTTTATAAGCTCCTCAGGAACTCTCCGGGAGCTCCCCGTGCTGCTTTTAGGCAGCTCGCAATAGAGGACGTACGAGCTCCCAGGGAGCTTATATGGAAGCTTCCCGGGAACTACTTTGAAGCTCGCAGAGAGCTATTAAAACATGATTTTAGAACTCCCTACGAGCTTTAATGAAGCTCCCAGGGAGCTCTCAAAAGCGGACATAGGAGCTCCCGGGAAGCTCCGTGCGAGTTCTTTTGAAGTTTAAATGAAGCTTACGAAAAATTGTATAAGCTCCTCAGGAACTCCCCGAGAGCTCCCCGTGCTGTGTGGGATATATATACATAGACAGTTTTATTTTTATACACCATTACTAATATGTATTTCTTAAGTGTATGACTGATTGTGAAATTGTATTTGCGAGCATATACCGTGTTTATATATGTTATAACAGTTTATGGTCATGGTTATAACAACTCTTATAATTTTCTTAATCTTTATTTTCTGTTTGCATGCTATGTTTATTATAATAAATAGATTTTATAGTCACATATGGTGTTATAAGTATTAAATATTAAATTTTTAACTGTAAATATTAAGTTACTTTCTTTACTACTCTTTCTTTGGTTTGTACTGAGGTGGATCGAGTAACTGAAGTACGGACTAATGATTGAGTTGGACACAAG